>OX578281.1:36218867-36479708 GCA_951217055.1 Gerris lacustris
ATGAGACGCGCATGCGCAATGAATACAAGTACGTAAATAATCACTTTCTACGCATCTAAACAAAGATATAATGTTTATATTTCGTATCAATCGTAGATAAAATAAATTAATTGACGTGTGACAACTAGGTTTGTTTACACTTGTGTCCTAGGTATCGGTTCCAAAAAAAAGAAACCCTTATAGTTTCGTTCCTGTGTCTGTCTGTCACTCTGTACGGTTCCAATAACTTTTAAACCAAAAGAGATAAAAACGTGAAACTTTCCAGTAAAAAAGATCGTTTTGACGCGCAAACAGGAAAAATATAGCGAACTCAATATTATCAGCTTTTCAAATTTAAAATGGCGGATAATTCATGTCACTCGAAAATTTTTTTTTTTTTAAATTTTGAGTGGGGTATCAAATGAAAGGTATTGAAGAGTAGATTAGAAATATATATTATACCACTTAGGGAAAGCGCTTAATTTTCGGCGCCATTTTGTCAAAAAACACCAACATTTTGCGTGCCCCCCCCCCCCTCTAAAATCGTATTTCCGCTGTTACTAAAAATACAGAATAATATGCAAAATGTGTGGCCTGCTGGGCCATAGAAAAAATAAGATTAGCAATTAGATCTGATTTACTAGAAATCCAAGATGGCGGATAATTCATGTCACTCGAAATTTATTTTCTTTTTTCAATTTTGAGTGGGGTATGAAATGAAAGGTATTGAAGAGTAGATTAGAAATATATATACTACTTAGGGAAAGCGCTTAATTTTCGGCGCCATTTTGTCAAAAACATCAAAATTTTGCGTGTCCCCCCCCCCCCTAAAATCGTATTTCCGCTGCTACTAAAAATACAGAAAAATATGCAAAATGTGTGGCCTGCTGGGCCATAGAAAAAATAAGATTAGCAATTTGATCTGATTTACTGCAAATCCAAGATGGCGGATAATTCATGTCACTCGACATTTTTTTTTTTAATTTTGTGTGGGGTATCAAATGAAAGGTTTTGAAGAGTATATTACAAAAATGTATATCACTTGTTATTAACTTTTAATTTGCGCGCCATTTTGTCAAGAAAAATCAAAACTTTTCCCCCCGGTCCCTTACTAATTTTGTGTTCACAATACCAACGAAACCCTTTTTACGTGAGACTTCACGCCTTACCAATTTATTCTTCTCTTACCGTCCCCTACACGGGGGCATATTGATGGCACGGTTTAGATTCGGTGTTGGCGAGATCCGTTATACAAAGGTTTGTCTTTTTATTGGTTTAAGATCAGCTGTCTAGTTGGTTGTCATTTATCTGAAGTAAATAAATTCGGAACTATTTTTTGCACTCTCATTTATAACAATAACAATTACATTATCAACAATACATCTAATTAAACAGAAAATTAAAAAACGTATTATATAAAAAGTTCTTTTTATCTTGTAATTATTAAGTTTTAACTTTCTATTAATTTTTCCCTGTTTTATAATTATTATAAAATAAAGTGAAATTCTAGCTTTTCTTAATTAAAAAAATGACATTTTGGTTTGAATAAAACGTTTAGAAAGATCAAGGTGACTTAAATTTCATACAGCACGGAATTGAAATGTAAATATATGGTTTCGTGTAAAAACATGACAACATTTATAGTCTTGGTCTCAAAGCCAGCTCATAAATATAAAATTATGTTAATATCCGTACCTTGTTCCATGGTGTGGGCAGTCAACAAGACTCTAAAGTAGAGTGACCGTATAAACAGACTGATTGATGACCCGCGGTCACAGCTCAGGTTTCTTCTTAGCGCTTAGATTTCTCTTACATCTTATTCCTTCCACTTACTTATGTACTTATTGTTGCCATCTTGTAGTCATAATTTTTTATAATCTATTATATTAATTTTCACTTGAAAATAAAATGTCATTAATGTTAAATAAGAGTTTACTTTAAGATAAAAACGCAAACTGAACATTTTTATTTATATACATGCATACATACATTCATAAACCATTTTCGAAAACGGTTCCGACGGTTTTGATTAAAAAATTCTAAAATTTAGTCCATTTAAATACGAATATAACGATATAAGTAATCCTTTTTTCGGGAAAAATCTAGTTTCCGAGATATTGATGAAAATAAATCTGTTTTTGTTGAAAATCGGAAACAAAAAGTTAACAACCACCTGTTGAATTCTTTTTAAATATTGCTTCATATTACCGAAGGTAACGGAAGCATTGTGTTCACTTTTGAGAACGAAAAAAATTGATGTTTCCATTTTTTACGATTTTGGTAGTATTCATACTACGGAAAGATTAAATTTTAATTTAAATCAAATTATAATTATTAACAACTACGGGAAACAACCAGAGAAAAATACATTCCAGCGCTGGGATTTGAACCACAGGCCTCTATATTTCCAGTATAGCGCTCTATCAACTAAGCTACGCAGGAGAATGAATTTCTCTGACGTTAATGATACTTTGTCCCGAATTTAAGCTTTCAATTTTCCACAAATCTGAGAAGTCAACATTAATGACAAAGAACTAGATCGAGAAATAACGCTTATAATTATAAAGTACCCAATAATTACCTGTACTTAGTACAATCAATTAGAAATTCATATTTTACGATTTTGCTAGTATTCATACTACGGAAAGATTAAATTTTAATTTAAATCAAATTATAATTATTAACAACTACGGGAAACAACCAGAGAAAAATACACTCCAGCGCTGGAGTGTATTTTTCTCTGGTTGTTTCCCGTAGTTGTTAATAATTATAATTTGATTTAAATTGATGTTTCCGATTTTAAAAATTCCAAGACAGAAATCCGTTTCAGACATCAGGGAACATTTTGGTCTCGCGTCTGTCTGTCGGTCTGTGTGTCCGCTAATCCTTGAAACGTGTGACGATAACTTGAGTAAATTTCGACCGACTTTGATGAAATTTGGTAGACATGTTCATTTTACCAATGCCCAGGACGAGTTCGTTGGACAACGTTGTCCGTCCAAGTGTTCACGCGCAACGCTCGCGTAAACGTGAACTTCAAATTTAAAATTTGGAATTGTAGGTCGGGAAAAATCAAACTTCATCTATTTAATGAGACAAACATTTTTGCTATATTCTTGGTGATACCGATTGACCTGATCGATAGCCAGCTTTAAAAAATATTTTTTTTAAATTTTTATATCAACTCACATTGGCGTCCCTAATGTACTATAGAATATGCCCTAAATTTAACTTAGGCTAATAATCATATGTACTACTTTAGTGTTAAGTGCTACTACTTAAGTAAAATGGCTTCTATCCGGTTGCGAGTTTGAATTATACGGTTTATTGGTGGAGTGACATGGTAAGCCCTTTTCACCCATTAAGTATGATATAGTTGTATCAACCAGCTCAACAACCTCCACGGGTTGTTGAGCCGAGGATTATTTTTTTTATTAATAATCATATTTTACAATATTTCTAACATAATATAAAATTACTAACAATTTTAAATACGAGTAGTTCCTTCCTTTAATTTTGTCTCGTCAAAAATTTTGCCTTACTATAAGCTCAAATTATTTCTACTTACTAGCAAACAATAAATAACATAATGAAAACAATATCAATTAGTGATGCGGTGTGTTCTTATATCGGCTATATTAATTTTCAATATGGCCATTAAATGTACAATATGGACTTAAAAAAGCCATTAAATGTACCTACGAAAACTAATAAATGCGGAAAACACTGGGTTAAGTAATTATGAAATCGTATCTGAGAATAAGTTTATCTGAGTAGACTCTGGCTGATTTACATTTATTTGTGTTAATCAATGCCGTAAAAAAATTTGTAATGATAGTTACTTAATCCTATCTTACTCTTCCAACCTTAGATGCAAAACTTGTCATACTGACTTAAAACTTGTTTTTAATCGTCCATATTGACTACCATCTTAAAAATAAAAAGTGTGCAAATGTAATATTTACATATTCTTTTCCTACTATCAAAGACCTTTGAAACGATTTATAACATGTGATCATGCTGATTAAAACATTTTTTTTAGTCGTTTGTCATCTTGAAAATATTGAGTGTGAAATTTCCAAAAACTATACCAACCTTTCTTGACCTCCCGGTGCAATAATTCCAACCTATATTTAGCCGTGGCACACTTGACTCGTAAATTGACTAATATTAAGCTTTAATCAAATTAATTCCATCGCAATTTTATATCATTGAATAGCTTAATGGTGTGTGTTAATTATGTTAGAAAAACTCATGTAGAATCATATTTTAATTTAATTTAAATATTATATTGATTGATGTGGAAAAACAGAAACATGTTTGTATAACGTACATTATTTCAACATTTTATCATTGTTGGCACTGCTTTCCATGAAATTTTGCTACCCACCTTTGGAGAGCTTACGGCACAAGTGCCTCGGCACACAGATTGAGAAACACTGAACTTTACAGGTTTCACAAATGCTGAAATTCTTCTATGTGCCGAATTTCGTTCAACTTGATGAGTTCTTCCGCCAGTTTGTATTAGACAAACAAACAAATTTTTTAAAGGCCTAGTCTCTGAAGTAGAGAACTCACTGCGCTTGTTCGGTTAAAAAGTGAAATACACTCTATTCAATGAAAGGGAATTAAGAGTAATAATACGATTCGTATACCTATGATTCCTAGCAAATGTTAGCTTCAATAGTCTTTGTATTCCTCATCTTTAAGTCAAATTTGGACAGCAGCGCTTGTTTCCCCCTTTATTTTGAATAACTATTCCTGAAAAGGACATTTTTATTATTCTTTTACTGTTGTATTGCTTATATGAGGTCGTAGGGCGTTGCGTTATCAGTACCCCTTGATCCCAGATCCTTATCCAATAATGTTTGCATTATGCTTCAAAATAGATAATGTAAAAAAGGTTCATTAATCATAATAGAAGGTATTATATTAAATCTTTTTATGTTAAAGTGATGTAATAATACAACTAATTAATTATAAAAAGGAAATATTAAGCTATAATGATGTGGTAACTTATCCTTCGCTATTACACTTCAACGAACAACCTGCTTGGTTGTTAATTATAATTATCCGATGAGAAATATTACCTCCTTTTTACTAATAACATATTATTTTCTAATTAACATATCACATTAATTCCACTATAATATATATATATATATATATATATATATATATATATATATATATATATATATATATATATATATATATATATATATATATATATATGTATATTTACTTTGGTGAGAGGGTGCTTTAAATAGATAATTAATTTGGATCAAGGGTGAAATGAAAGGAAATTCAACTGTAAAATATAAACGTAATTTTTACATCATAGAATGGAAGTACATTATGCAGAGTGAAAGTATTGAAGCGTGAGCAATTAGTACAAATTATTACGAAATATTCTTTGCCTTAAACTCTTTGATAGGTTTTACTTTTTGACCTGCGTAATTAATTGTTTATTATACTCAATTTATAATTGTAGTTATTAATGCGAAATTATTTGTAAATAGTACATTTACTGACGGCTCTAGCCTACAGTGCTGCTCTATGTGGTTAAGCTAATAAGTAACAAAGGAAACATTGTATTCATTAACACTATGCTATGCCTTGGCAAGTGGTAAAAGTAATAATTAGTAAAGTAAACATTGAATTCACTGACAGCTACCGTACAATAATGTGCCAAGTAGTATAACCAATAACTAATAAAGTATTGTTTCAATTATTTTAATAAATTTTGAAGTAGAATTTTAATTATTTAAATGTTAAAATGTCCTTGTTAATTTCTGTATATTTCAATGATTTGTTTTAATATCCCTGACGATATGTGAAAAAATCGTTTACCCTAATTAATGTAAGCTCGAATGTATTTATATATTGGCCTATAAATATTGTCGATGTCGAACAATTTAAAATGTATTTATTTAAATAATTAAAAATCTTGAATCTTCATATGATATGCATTCTAATTTGTATCTTGAAGAATATTTATATTTTTGATTCGGGATACAAACTTTTATTTGACGTATGCTCAAATAAATCTGGGTGAGTAAGAACGTTTATTTTAAATTTTAATGTTGCTGTTTTATTTTCTTCATTTCGGGTTATATGTTTAATGGGAAAGACTAATATGAAACATTATGAGACTAATAATTGAGGAATTCGTATATAGTCAAGGTGAATGTTACAGAATTTGTGGTTTAACTTTACCGCTGGGAATGATTTTAACTTGAGACAAATGTTCTTCTAATTCTGTTACTAAATTGCCGATTAGCCTCTAATTGTTTGGCTGCGTTAGCCCTATGGGGGATTCATATTATTAGTGAAAGGCGCTTGTTTTTACGACGAGAGAGATTCGCGGCCAATTTACAAAGCTATTTAAGTGGCTAAAGTATACTCGTAGTTAGGCTACTTTGCTCTAACGTCCTGACTGGAGCAGGGGCCGTATGAATGGAATCGATTTAGGCGTCTGTGAGTCTTCGGTGGATGAAATCTTCCAGCCACTCTTATTGCTGACAAATAATCTATCCTGATTTCAGTGAAGAGACCCTGATCTAAAATATCTTTTATTTTTAAAATTCGTCCAGACTTTTTTGTGTGCTCAATCGCTGACAAGGATTAAAATTGATCAGCTGAACTGACTTAATTGATCCTTATCAGTTCACAGATTATGACCTTTATTTAATAATTACGCTATTTTGTAGCTTGCAAAAAGTACTCTAAGAAGAGAAAATATTATTAATATGTTAGGCTCACCTCGTTTAAGCCTACCATATTCTATGAACCTTAACAAAATTGTTAAATTAAAGAAAATATTATATGTTTTAAATTGTCGGTTTTAGTTCGTTTTTTCTTACTACTTTTTGTCCACCAAGTCGAAGAAAAAAGCGACTAGCGGCCAACTATAAATAACTGAGGGATTGATTAGTATATTAAGTAGACCTGTTTATAAATATCAGAGATTGATTGTACATTACGTTGGCCTGTTTATAAATACCTGTGTTATTGATAGTAGATCAAGTAGCCCGGTTTAGAAATAACTGTGATATTGATAGTAGATCGAGTAGACCAGTTTATAAATGTTGTTGGATTTTGCACTCTGGCCAAACCATATTTTAAATCAAAATAATGTAGACATAAATAGGACTTCAAAAGGTCTAACGAATTAAAATGATTATATCATATTTATCAGAGCAGTTTTTAAGTCATAATGTTTATTTGTTTATTTCACGGAATGAAATAGTTCCTCAGATTCCTAGTGAAATTTATCTTGATTATAAAAAGAACCACTCTGAATTATGTAAAATACCTTAAAATAAAAGGTAATTAGTAATAAAAAATAAAACGGGATTCAGGCCAACTATAAGGCGAGGGCTGCCGAAGGTCGCCTAAACTTTAGTTAAATTTCGAATGTGATGTGAAAACACATACAAGTAAAAAATATCCGCTTTCCTTTGTCTTAAAATAAAACCATAATTTTGCTTAGGCAAACAAATCATAAAATGCCTTACGACGAGGCCATTAAACATAAAAATACACGAGACTGTTTGTACCAAAGTTGTGCTATTCTTTGGCAACATGCCTATCTTAACTTCCTCTTCTAGTTCTGTTGTTTCAGTTTGTTTAAGTTATAAATTGTTTGTAGCTTTTTTTAATATTCAATTTGAGTTAATTGAGTCATCAGATACCAAGTTTTATGGCTTATTGTTTTTACTGTTACTAAATAAGTTGTTTTCTCTGGAAAAATCTAGTTCTTGAGAAAATAGCTTTGGATGCAAATGGTCTGGTTCGATTTCCTGCAAGGGAGTTTTATAATATAATTATGAGACTTTATATCTCATAAGAACTATTAATTGGATTAATAAAATCACTGTGATCCACTGATTAGTTATCAAGTTATCGCTCTGAACTTGATAACTAATCAGTGGATCATAGTCACCGATTTTGACCTCTTTATTTTTTCATCATCAGTGAACGTATCAAATCCTATGATTTATTATTATTACATTATTGTTACGTGAATACTGTTCTAATCTGTCTGTAAGTAAGAAGTGTCGTTAGTCTGGTTTATTCAGATTAATAAATCCTTGACCCAAGATTTATTCCGAGGCTGGGACGACGCAATGTTATTTACTTGTGTGTCGAGGTTGAGGTTACATTTCTAGAAGGTTTTCCAAAGGTCCCTGTGCAAAGAGAAGAAAGATAAAACGGTAAATTGGTTCTAATTGAAATGTTTGATGTGTCTCGTCTATTGGTCCAGACTAGCTTGTTGTTTGAATCTGAGTTGACCCGACTAAGATCACTAACAGCTCTCATTGTAACACCAAGTTTAAATTTACATCAGCTTCATTCGTCTAAAGGATATATTTATGAAAGACGCGCCAGTGTTTAAGAGCCGATCTGTTGCATTTATACAAGAAACAGATTCAGCTCATTACCAGACACTGTCTCTTGTCGAATGGTTAAATTTTCTTCTCCGACCTTCTATTTGTTGTTTATACATAGTCCACTACCTCAGTTTATACCCTAGTCCACGATGCACGGTGCCAGTTATAGTTTTATTAACTAAATTTCACTGAATTCAAAATAAATATTTCGGCAAAATAATAAACCTTTCTTACTTTCTAATATAAAGAGAAAGTATTGTTATGGCGCGAAAATTCGATTTTGATATTTTGATGTATTTTCACGTTTTGTTGAGGTCCGCTGAGTCCAAAAAAGTGATTTTTAAAAAATGTCTGTCTGTCGTCTACCATCTGTCCGTGCAGACGCTTGGAGCCTAAACTACTTGGCCAATTTTGACGAAATTTGGCATACATGTTAATAAAAATCATACCCCGAGGCTAAATCGAGAAATCAATTTTAGCTCCCAATTTGGGACTAAAAATCTGAAAAACGTGAGCTACCCCCAAAAAATCTGAAAAACGTGGAAGAAATTATTTCTCGAAAACGGTTTCGACGATTTTGATTAAAAAATTCTAAAATATAGAATTTCAAGCTGTTTTCCCGAGAAAAAATCTAGTTCCTGAGAAAATAGCTTTAAAATCGGTCGAAGAGAGGCCGGGTTCGATTTCCTTAGAGAGGAGAAGTAATTTTTATGATGAATGGTTATTTTTATGATAAATTTTGATATAATGCTCAATAATAATTCAATATACCTACGAAAACTAATACATGGAAATCACTGGGCTAATTAATTATGAACTCGTATTTGTGAAAGTTTGTCTGAGTTGTCTCGGACCGATTTTTTAACTTTTTAAATGGATTTTATTTTATCCCAAGCAACCAGCAGGTATAATTGGCTAAAACTGTAAACCTTTTAATGTATAACTATGTGGATATCGACTGTGAGTTAAATAACAATTGTCGATAGTCAAAAATCAGCTCAGTCAAAAATACAATAAATAAAAATGTAGATTTTATTGTCGAAAAAAAAAAAAAAATCTTTCTTTAAGGTATAAACAAGGAAATACATTTCCTTCTTCCAGATATAAACATGGAAATACATTTCCTTCTTCAAGGTATAGGCAAAGAAATACATTTCTTTCTTCAAGGTATAAACAAGGAATACATTTCCATCTTCCAGATATAAACAAGGAAATACATTTCCTTCTTCAAGGTATAGGCAAAGAAATACATTTCTTTCTTCAAGGTATAAACAAGGAATACATTTCCTTCTTCCAGATATAAACAAGGAAATACATTTCCTTCTTCAAGGTATAGAGACAAGGACTTACATTTCCTTCTTCAAGGTATAGACAAAGAAATACATTTCCCTCTTCAAGGTATAGACAAGGACTTACATTTTCTTCTTCAAGGTATAAACAAGGAAATACATTTCCTTCTTCAAGGTATAGACAAGGAAATTCATTTCCTTCTTCAAGGTATAGACAAGGAAATACATTTCCTTCTTCAAGTTATCAAGGAAATACATTTCTCTCTTTTTGGCTGATTCTAGCTAACCTAAACAATCTATGCTCTTTGCTCTTACGAATTCATACTTTTCATGCAACAGCTGATTGAATAAATCAGCTATAACACTGAATAAAGATTAACATAATAGTACATTACGCGTCGAGTGCCGTTTTCGCACGAGTTGC
This sequence comes from Gerris lacustris, assembly GCA_951217055.1. Taxonomy (NCBI): domain Eukaryota; kingdom Metazoa; phylum Arthropoda; class Insecta; order Hemiptera; family Gerridae; genus Gerris; species Gerris lacustris. Next base: position 36,228,956 of record OX578281.1, read on the forward strand.
GTACCGTACTTTATCTACGATTGTTAGATTTAAATCATAAATACAGAAACAAATAAACTTGCTGTATGTAAGTTCGTATCTCTCTCTTGATAAAGATGGCATTAATTCATTAGTTGTATTTTTTGCCGAATTAATTATTTCTGGAGGATTATTATTCTCCACATTTTCGTCAGAGTCACTTGATTCACTCATTGTTTTTCACTAAAAACTCGATATAAACAGTTAATTTAATAAAAGAACACCAAATTAGTTTTGTTAAATGTAAACAAACTCACTAATCGTGCGTAAAGCTGAAGAATTCCTCTATTAGGAATTATTCAGAACTATGAGACGCGCATGCGCAATGAATACAAGTACGTAAATAATCACTTTCTACGCATCTAAACAAAGATATAATGTTTATATTTCGTATCAATCGTAGATAAAATTACTTTGTTAACTGCTCATCAAAATGCCGGGTACTAAGTAATTTCATGCTTCACACACTATATACGTTTTGATTAAAAATAACAATTATTACTTTAAAAAAAATATATCTTTGCAACAAGCAGGGTTTTTGTTCTAAAGTCTATTATTTTATGGCAGATGGTTTATCTTAATTAACAATTGTTGTTTAGAAGAGAGGTAGAGAAAAAATAACCATTTCTATAATATCTTAAAAAGGATGTAAAAGCTTACACAATGCTTTTATGAGTAAACTTTGAGAAGAAGAATAAGAACGAAGTATGCCTCAAACTTAATGAAAGAAAGTATTAAAATTACTAGCTATATGGAACTGCAATAATGGGTTAATATGTGAGAACAAAGGCCTATCTAACTATACATCCTACACACATATGAACAAGTAATAACATCCGACCTGCTTTTGACTTTTGTAAAAAAAAAACTGAACAATAAAAACACGAATAGTATCACTGCAGTATATTGCAGTATACATCAATGCAGTGCAGAATGTTAATAGGAGTTGATGATTTTTTAATCATAGTAGCAAACGACAAAATATATATTTTGAACAGAGAGGAAATAGTGAGTGGAATATATGATTATAGAGTTAACTGTGAACTATTTTTATTGTTAGTTCTATTATTATAATGCGATTAAATACATATGTGATTCGAGTAATTAGGAGATTCAGATAAAACATGAATTTGTTTCACCTACATCACATGGCTTGTGTAGTGTAGTTGTTATTAATTACAAGTGTATTGCTACATATCGTTAAGCAGATGTAAGCATCTAAACTAGATACACGTTTATCATAAAAAATGTTAAAAAATACTTTATTATTATTCCAATGGATGGATATTTGATTTAACTGGGGATCAAACGGTAGCATAATACCAAATGGTAGATCAGGGGATCTGATATGCTTAAACATTATCCCTGTAATTTTGAACAGTCAATTATATTTGGTTCGACTGGATATCGTACGGATGCATAATACGATTGTAATGAGGAAAATAATAACTCAGGGTATCTGATTTGATTTAGACACCTGCACAAATGAGGCAAGGCCAAAAAATTAAAATAATTTTTATTTTCTTAAATTTTGAAGTTGTAGCCCTGGTATCGTAGATCTTGGGTCTACTACGCCGAGCTACGTGAATTTAAACATATAATATTAATATGAAATAAACACAATCTTGTGAGGAGTCAAAAACAAGACTAAATTATATTTTCTTTTCTCCTGTCACATTAAAATCCAACTTGTCAACAAAACAAAATAAATAAATAAATTCCCCTACAAAGTCTCCGCGTGACGGAACCTTGGATAGAATCTATAGGAGCAAATATGAACTTATAAAGTAAAAAGAAAATCTGTCACAGCTTCATCGCTTATCATACTTTAATAGCGTTTTGCTTTTCCGACCAGCACTGTCTAATTTATATATATTTGTTCCCCTATTTTGCTTCCGAGCTTTCTACAGGTAAATGGAGCTACACGATCGTACTGAAGAACGAACATTTATTAACACCTTTAAAAGTACTCTTCTGATTTTTATCAAATTTAGTTGGCTTGTCGAAAGTAGCCTGCAGAAAGGAACAGATTAATTGGACCCGTGTGTGTTCTCTTAAATTTTTATTCAATTAAAAAAATAAAACTAATTTGAAGGATTTAAGAAACGGGGGAAAATTAAATAAATTTGACAATAGTATGTTGTAAAAGCATAAAATCATTAAAGTGTACGAAATGTGACGCGTGGAAAGTATGTGCCACTATTTTGGTACGTTCTTTAATTTTGTTACACCTCAGAAGCAAAAAAATAAATAAATAAAAATAAACCAAGTGGTTCTCATTCAAAGTTAAAATAAACAGGTCAAGTGTGTGCTAGTCAGCACACAGCCGAGGGTCCGTAGGCAACCCTGTTTAAGTAGTACCCTATTGATGGTGTTTTTTAAAATGCTAAAAAGCTTACTTTGAACTATCCTATGGGTCTGATATTCTCAATACACATAAACAAACTTCTGATAAAGTATTTTTTTTGCCACTGAATCGGACTACAACCATATAAATACATCGAAAAGACAATAGTTATAAAAAAAAAAACGTATTTTGCAAATAAAAAATGTTTTTTCGAAATTTCCAAAAAGTGGTATCTTTACTTTTGGTCGAAGAATGTTCAGGAATTTTTTCAGATTTTTAGCACTTCACATAAGCGAGATAGAAAGGGGGGGGGGCACGTTTCACACCCACTTCAAATCAAACTTGCCTACGCTCGCCCTATCAAAGTTATAACCAAATAATTATAAATTTTTGTAATCAGCTCGACGTACCCTTTTATATGAATACCGCTCAAGGTGTCGAAAAAAAATAAAAATTTTAACCCCTAAGTTTTTTTTCCCTAATATTTTTGAAATTTTTTTTTTTTAAGTCGCTACATTTTTAAAATATGTGGGTAGGTACAAGACACATACATGCCAAATTTCAAAGTGATCGGATGAAAGGTGTAGCCATGAGAGCAGGCGACAGGACGGACGGACAGACACGCAGGAAAATATAAGGGTCCTTGGTTTTGCCTACGGACCCTAATTATTTTCGGGCTGCTTTCATGAATATTAGTGGTATCTATATTGAAATGAGTTATATCCAGGTTTCCAGGTAAATTCTCGACGTACATAATATGTTAACTTGACTCTTGTCTAGTGAGTTATTGTACATTAGTAAGTTATTTCCATGGTATATAGAGTTTAGTTTGGCTGTGTCGAAGCCGTTGTTGGTTAATGTCCAGTAATGTTGGGAGTTAGTTGCCGAGGGTAAGCTAAGTGTTGGAATCGATCAGTAAGTGAATAAATAGCTGATGACCGTTTGTCCAAGCTTTGGTTCTCACCCCGTCCTCTGGGATCTCCTTTCACAATGCCATATTCCCTCTTTATCTAAACACTCTTTTCATCCATTTAATACCTCCCTCTCTTCTATGCTTTTCCTACCCTCACGCTATTATTATTTTATTTTTTTATTCATTCTCTTCTATTATTTTTTTATATGCCTTTGTAAGTGCATTTAAAAGGGTGGATAGTATATAAAAAGCATTTTCGCAACTGTTATTATTTTTCTTCTCCTTATTTTTTTTATTTCACACATTTCTTCAAGTCTAAATCTGCTTTCACTCTGAATTCTTTTAAATCCTACGAAGCATTAAAATTAATTGATGCTGCCAAAAGTAACAAAAATAAAAGAAAAAAAAAAAAATTAATAATCTCGAACAAAACTTTTACAGTAGGATTAACTTTATATTAACTTTGTATTAACTTTCACAGTGATACTGAATTTAAATCTCATAGTATTTAATTTAATTGATTAATTGTTGTTAAACATAATTTATTTTTATCAATATCTCGAAAACTAGATTTTTCCTAAAAAAAAAACTACCAGTATGGTTAAATTCGTATTAAAATGGACTACATTTTCTTAGGAGACAGGCCTCCCAATTTTAGAGATAATTTAATTCATTATTTCACCTCGTGGTATAATTTTACATATTTAAATTTTATCAAAGATGGCCAATAGTTTAGGTCAGGTAGACGCACAGGCATATTTTAAAAGCCAGAATAGAATTTTCGTGCCATCATATTACTTTCTTTTTATAATACTTAATGTATGAAAAAGTAAAATTAAAAATAAATAAACGTAGACGTAAATTATTAATAGTATAATATACTTTTTTTTGCTCATTTAAAATTTTTGAAAGGACATTCGAAGTTACTTAGTTAGATTTGCATTTATTCTAGCTCCTGTTATTTATTGGCTCTCAGTTTATCTTTTCTATCTTGTATTTATTTTCTTAAACTCGTCCCTTCTCTCACTCTACTTTTAATATCTCTTTGTAATCATCTTCTCTTCTTTCTCTATCTAGTAATTTATTGATGATTGTTATTGCAAAATCTATAAATGTTATCTGGATAAGTAGACAATGTTGGCTCAAAGCATTTGTATAAGTTTACTTTCCACTAGTCTAAATGTTGGAGTCCATTAGCTTGAAAAATGTATGGATATTGTAAAGTCCATTGACATAAGCTCTTCTAATGACTAGATGGGATTTAGGGCTGTCAGAAAAAAATTATCATTTTTTAATCTTAATGAGTTTTAAATTGAATATTTGAGAAAATCATTTGTAAATTATTGTGGCCTATAGCTTCCTCGTGTCCTCTTACTGACTCACGAATGGTCTAAACGGTTTTAATTGTAATTGTAGAGATTTGTACGATATTTTTAATGTACGATGACGCGTTAATATGGGACCATCAGTGGGCTTTTGACAAACCACCCAAATGTCATTGAAATCTGATGAGAGTGCTTTATAAGAGAACAGGTGTCAATCAAATTAAGGTTTGGTTGCATGCACAAGAGAAAAGAAAGCATTAGGCAACGAAGGTTGAAATTAATATGGGACCAACCATCGGACGAGATGTTTAGACTTGGTGGCTCGCAAAAATTTAGATAGGCAGACCGACGGACTGACTTGATACAAAACATGTTCCCACCCAATAAATGTAATTGCCAAATCAGAAAATGTTTGTTTGTGAGGGACTGGCAATAGAAAGGGGGACAGATAAACATCATTTATTTGTACTGGGATAAATTAGACAAAGTAAAACTTAACTTGGACTGGGAGAGAATTGGCTATGATCTCACAACTTTTAAGGCGAGACTTTAACGTGTTTTTGTTGGAATGTCCCTCCTTTTTATTAGTAGTTTCATGGCATTTGCTCTTATTAAACATTAGTAATAGTAATATATACATATTGTATAATACATAATAATAATATTAGAAAATATTTATTTTATAGAAAAGATTAGAATGAGAAGTATACGATATAATAGGGAGATAAAGAAGGATAATGGAAGGAAATGTAAGGAAATAAATCGTAGAATCAATTGTTTTAGAAGAAGGGGTTCGCAAAGTCAAGGTATAAAACGCGATGGGTGTTCAAATTGAACTAAACCATTATCTGGTGTACGGGTGTGGACGAATAGGAAGCGTATGTTTACAACCTTCGAGCTTTTTACTCAATAAAGCTCAACCACACTTATTTCAATTTAAAATTCTATTAATGAAGTACCCTGAGTCGATCCCAGTGTAGGATGGTGTGGCTGTGCTCGCTTTGGCGGGGACACTGCCATCTGCCGTGCCCCCAGATTTCCAAGGACACATGCCGCAAATATCAATTGGTATTGGTACAAAAACGAAACCATATTATACATATTTGTACTCCTTTCATTTATCAATCCACCTGTCGCATTTCTTTACAAGGGATGCTTTTTGGAGGCCTATATTTTTCTTCTATTAATGAATATGTCAGTCTTTCGAAGATAGAAGTGATAGACAAACGCAGGAAATTATAAGGGCCTTTGGTTTTGACTACGGACCTTAAAAAAAAAAAAATCATATTCTATAATAATGATCTATTGGTTGTTCATAGGTTCTGATTACATTTATGATTTCGAACTACATATATTATCTTTTTCTTAAAATATTGCTTACAAATCTTATATAAGCCAAGTGCAGATCAAGGTGCTTTTGTTAGCAATTTAGCGGAGTGTACTGATGGCAAAAGACGATGAATGGGTATTGCTAAAATCAAAATAATTTGTTTATAAGATCGTTTTTCTCTGACTAAACGATTACTTACTCTATTTCGGACGTTCAAAACATTTAAGCCTCTTTAACTTGACCACCTTTCTTCCATTATCAATCGAAATATCCAAATTACTCTATTTATAACAAGTAAAGGTTTCCTGGAAGATGTAATCCCTGAAGACACGGTTCTAATCCATCCCCCCCCCCCCCCCCCAGCCTAGACATCACGCAGTCAGCCCTAGCCCTGCCTTTACTTTTACTTTTATTGCTCTTATTTGCATTATTCCTCCTACACAGATATTTATTAGCTTGGCTTAATCACCCATTATTATGATTAAACGGGTATGTTTATATATATATATGAATATATATTTATGTATAGAATGAACGCGCTTAAAATTCCCCCTTTTTAACCTCTAGAGTCTTAAAGTATGAATATTTATACTCTCTTAAACCCCTTAAAATACATTATTTATTAATTTTATAACTCTAGATTAATTAATAAATATTCAATTTTATTCAGAATTGTTTCTGTTCATTTTGTGGTTCTTAAACCACAAAATGGTTTTCTTTATTATGGTATTCTTTATACAAAGGATATTTCTTTATTAAAATTTAATTTAAAATAATCCTTTTTTTGTCGCAAACGTTAATATACTCAGTGTTTTATTGTAATTCATTTGAGTAAATGGTCTCTTAAATAGTAATGATCACCTTTTTGGCGTGAATGATTAAAAATATTCCAAACAAAGCAATAAAATAACAAGTAAGTGAGAAAATAAAGAACTCATTAAAACAAAATTTATAATAAGCTGTAAGTTGAGTGATAATTAATTGTTAATAAGTAATCCCATATTTAGTAGATCGTTGATCTCTTTTGAGATATTGATATAAATACATTTGTTCCCGCTAAAATCAATACCGAAATGTAAACAACCACCTGGTGAACCTTAATAATATGTTTAATATTAAATTAGATGTGATTGTTAGATTTAAATTCAGTATCACCATGCGAGAAAGTTTTGTTCAAGTTAGTTGATCGATTTTTTGTTTTTATAATACTATCATTCTTCTTTTAACTCGACGTTATATTGTTGAAGAATGTTATAGTTAATTTAAAACATTGAAGGTATTTAGATGAAATGAATAATATGCGTTTAAACATAATTATATTTTATAGTGAATGGTTCCAATTAAGTATAGTATTAGTATTAAATAGACTTAGTTATTTTACGATAAGCTTGTAAAAGCTACGTGGACAATTTGAAATCATTACACGTCAACTTTTAATTGTGATGTTCACTTCTTTGAACGAGCAATTAAAATTCAGCAATAACAAAGTTTGATCAAGGTAAAGCACGAGGGGCCAGCAGTAAGTGACACTCAGGATTTGTCTAATCAGCAAAACACTCGTGTATTACGGATTAAGCTAACAAAATTAAGGGGTTTTTTAAGTCTGAGAAAGTGCCGTTTAATACCTCAGGTTTATAGAGGGTGCATCTTGGATGTGCCTAGATGCAATTTTGTGCAGGTTGTTTAGCCCACATTACATGCATTTTTTGCTGTTTATCGGGATCCTAAGTCGCTTACTGTGGGCTCCAAGTGCTTTACTTCGACACAATTATGTTGAAATATGTAAAAAAAAAAATAAACTTTTATTATTATTATATTTGAAATGGGAGAGCGACGAATGTAAAATTTGCCACCGGCGGAAATCGAATCATGCTTCAGACGCCACTTTTCTTTCCTCATTGCTAAGTTGTTAGAGCGTTGTGCCGGAAACATTGGGATCTGAGGTTCGAATCCCGAATTAATTTCAAGGGGTTTGGTGACTGCTAGACTCCTAGGTATGCCAAGTTGCTACGAGAGACACGTGTGTACATCGGACCTCCCTCCTTACATACGTGTCTTTAATGCAACTTTTTTCATCAAGGGTTCCCAAATCCCTCATAATTTGAAAAGGTCCAAATATCTAAAGCACTGCCTCAGTTTAACATTGGCATACGCATTCAAGACGGAATTTTAATTATTTTTTTACATAAAATTCAAAACATTATTTTAATTTCTACTTTTAAATTTAATGTTAGTTCTTTTCGCTTTATTTTTTGTCATAAGTTTAGTGCTATGAACTTATAAATACTAGGCCTTGATCACTTACTACTTACTTCCCAAAGTTTCGCCATTACTTGAGAAGACTAGTTTACCTAGAAGACAATGTACAGTACGCCAAGAATAGTGTACCATGAACTATAAAACCCCTACGTGTGTTACAAATGTTTGTGTTTTTACTTTTTCATATACGTAGTATACTCGTATATATAGAGAAGGTATTGTGATGGCGCGAAAATTCGCGCAAAAAAATGTTTTTTTAAAAAATATTTGTCTGATTTCTGTCTTATATTTTATAACTAGTCTGTAGTCTATGTCCTGCGTGTAATGTCGCGTGGAGCCTAAACTACGGGGCCGATTTCGGTCAAATTTGGCATGTATGTTAAAAATGTATTAGCTCAAAATTTGGGGGGAACCAACTCCCAAAAACTCCCCCGCCTATTAAATAATATTTATCGAAAACAGTTCTGACAATTTTTTTTTTAAATACAAAGTATTTTACAATATAAAGTAACGTACTTTTTAATTTCATGTAATTAGTCGATGAATAATGATTTGCTATTATACTAATGCAATTATTATTTGTAACACCATGTATATAAACTATTTGTAACGGATGTGTTACGTTTTCTCGAGTTGAGTTTATTGTTATGGTTATCGCTATTTCAGAGTCTACTCGTTAGTGTATATGTATGTAAGAAGGCTCAGATGTATGAAACGTGTCAGTTGTTTATATTTATACATACACACACACACACATTTATATTTATATATATATATATATATATATATATATATATATATATATATATATATATATATAATGTGCCTCGGTATCTTGCCAATATTCGGTTGATTTGTTCGCTCAGCTGTTGGTGTTCCCGTCTTCTCTGTTTCCGCCCCCGGAATGTATCCCAGCCAGTAGTATATTATTATTTTTTTTCCACTCTGTTTCCATGTATAAGAATTCCTATCTCTAAGTGTTTTTCTTTAAATCTCACTTCCTTTTCTCTTGCTGTTATCGAAAACTTTATTTTTATTTTATTCTTCTTTTTATATCGTTTTCACTCGTACTTTCTTTTTTCGTATTTATTTATTTTTAGGATATATATATATATATATATATATATATATATATATATATATATATATATATATATATATATATATATATATTTCCCCCTTGTACTTTCTCTCCCTTATAAAAACTGAACTATTCTTTATTTACAGAATCTATAAAAAGAGCAAATATATATTTTTATATTATGTATTATTAATATATACAGGGTGAGCAAAAAACAGCACTTTTTTGAACACTTATAGCTCAGCTTCTGTAATAGATAGAGATATGGGGTTTGTGGGGGTCTGAAAATAACATTCTTCTACTTTAAATTGTAACGGGGAAGCCAAGTCGAGAATATTCTTGGAAAGCATTGTAGACCTTAAGCTAGCAAAGGCTCGAATTTCTGTCTAGTGGTGCTTTCCCCCACCAAGAATCTATCTAAGCCCTAGCATAGATTCACACGGGGAGTCCGATCTTAGCTCTGGAGGTGTACACATCGTATACAATCTCACTCAAACATATACATGTACCAATAAAGATATATCCAAAACATAACCAGTTTATTGATTGTAAAGATAAACTATCCAGTTTACATTTTTCCACTCACCAAATTGCCGTTACAAAATTGCATATCTATAACTTAACTAACTATTTGGTGAAAGCCATGCAATGACGGTTTTAATTAGAATCCTATAAAAAAAGACGTTGTTCGGGTATTTTTGATAAAATAAATGCAAGGAGCGATGGGACGGGGCACTATCTTGCATAAACATGTAATATGGTATTTGATCTTCAATTTCAGGCAAAATTGTGCTTTACACATCTTCAATGTTTGTTATAACACTGAGGGACTCCTCCCACTTACCTACAAAGAACCACCACTCCACCTTATGGTTACTTATTCTATCGAAACTATAATTCTAGACAATGATTACTCCGGACAATGACTTTTTTAAGGACCCTAATTCAAACCGTCATTGCATGGCTTTCACCCAATAGTTTGTTAAATCATAGATGAGAAAATTTGAAGTAGAAGAATGTAGTTTTCAAATGCCGCAAACCCTCTATCTATTACAGAAGCTGAGCTATAAGTGTTTTTTTTTGCCCACCCTGTATTACACACATACGCGAAAAAAGTTATAAGTGTATGAAATGGAAAAGCATCCAACAATATTTCAATTCTGATCAGTCTACACACAAAAATTTAATAAAAAATTTTTGTTTTTTTGTTTCCAGGTGAGAGATTTATTTAAGTTTGGATGAGCAAAGCTGTTCTAATTAATATAAGGTTGGTCCCTTAAATTATTTTAAAGTTGAATAAATATTTTTTATTGGAAAATATAGGATTATTTTATTACTTTCCACGCATAAGAAAAAGCAAGAACAATATTACCAACTTCTACTAGTGCTCAGGTAGATGCTATTACTCTATCAATCTATACAAAATTAGAGTTTTGTCAGTGTGTGTCTGTCGCTACCTACCACCTGCCTGACTTTATAGGCGCGGAACAGGATAAACGAAATCGATTCATTTTTTTTCAGAGGTGAGCGCAAACATGTTGCGCTTGTAGGCTTTGTTTCATCGAAAAATATTGAGTAGAACCACAAAAAAAAGAGGTTGACTGTGTATGTATTATATGAAGTGACAAAACCCACTCGCTAATCAAAAAATAATAATAATTCAATAAAATGTTTCGGTACTTCTATACTACCTAGTTTTTTGAGTTTGGCCGGAAACTGGTCCAACCCGATCGGAAAAATCCGAAAAGTTAAAAATAGACTGCCAATTAGTGTGGCACATAGCTTCATCGCATCCTATCATGTACTTTATTGCTATATCAACATTATAATTATTGTTATATTAGTTTATTGTTATATTGTTTATTTTGTAAAAACTATTAATATAGTTTTAGCGATCTTTAACACTCCATAGCGGTGTCCCAGTTGGTTTTACTAAAAAATTGTATTTGAAAAAATGATTGTCTCATAGAATAGATAAAGTTAGATTTTCTTCCCGACCTAAAATTCCAATTTTAAATTTGAAGTTCTCGTTTACACGAGCGTTGCTCGTGAACGCTTGGACGAATAACGATGTCCAACGAACTCGTACTGGGCATTGGTAAAATGGACATTTCTACCAAATTTCATCAAAATTGGTTGACATTTACTCAAGTTATCGTCGCACGTTTCATAATTCGCGGACACACAGACCGACAGACAGACAGACCGACATACAGACAGACAGACAGACAGACACGAGACCTTGGATGTCTTGGAACAGATTTCTGTCTTGGAATTTTTAAAATCGGAGACATAAAAGTTTTTCGTTCTCCAAAGTGAACACAATGCTTCCGTTACCTTCGGTAAGCTCGGAAGCAATATATTAAAAATATTATCGTTACCCCCCTTAAAAAATTAAAGATGGTGAACGCAAAACATTTTTTGGAGGCTTATTGCGGGTAAACGGTAAGTCGTATCGAAAAACAGATTGTACCAGCGGTAACTGATTTTAATAGATTTACATCTTTGGTTCTATGATTTTTTGTCGTACCTCCATCTCTATACTTTCTATTTAAGGTTTTACCTTAAATAGAGAGTATTGACGTGTCTGTGAGTATCTGTCCGTTAACATATTTGCAAACTCCAATGTTTTGAAAACTACTTGACGGATTTTGATTAAATTTGGTTAAATGCCAATGTTAGCGCACCATATTAATTTAAATCTTCTTCACACATTACTTCCCTTCACAAAGCGCACTTTTGGGCATTAAAGTTTACCTCATTATATTTTATTTTTCACTCATTTTATGATAATTCTTACAAAGAAAGTTACTTACTTTGTACGAGGAAGCTACTTCCCGCGCTAATTGACTTTTCCATTCTCATATAACTTAGTGTGGCATTGCCTTGAAATCCAGGTTAATTTCATTAATTTCATTGTAGCTGAATTAGGACTAACCCTAATATTATGTCATAAAGTGATTTTCTCTGATTGAGAAAATGTCTGAGATTGCTTGAGACATAATCTCGTTAGTTAGATATTCAAGAGTGTTGTCTTTGGAACGAGGTGACTGTCCGGTCTAGTGCTTTACCGGTACAGTGCACTATGGCCTGGCCGAGTCGTGCTTTGTGCTTGCACCCTGTCGGATAGTCGCAGTGGTTTGTCGGGGATCACGACCTTTATGAACTGACAAAGGCCACTTAGCTCATCTTCTCCCAGACCTTGTGGAAAAAATTCTAACTTTATCTATTCGATGAGACGAACATTTTTTTAAAATAACATTTTGTAGTAGAACCAACAGCGACACCGCTATAAATTAATAATGATCGTTAAAACTATTAAAGCGGACCTAAACGTTTAAAGTAGAGAAACCAACATTTTTACCGATATCTTACGTTCTAACGCCACGATTTTAATAAATATTTATATACATTGTCTAAAGTACAATTGAAATAGGCATGTAACATTTCAACTTAATACAGAAGTTTTTGCGTAGTGAAGTGATACATTTTTTATTATTGTTTAAATGCTACTGCGACTGGTTGAGTTTCTAGAAGTGTAGGTGTATCTGGGAAGGTAAGCTTTGTTCCAAGTACCCCCTCTTTCTCACTCTAACCTCTTTCACTTATCTTCAACTATGGCAATAATTATGATCGTGATTTATAATTCCTTAATATAAATATTCAGTATTTTATTGCAATACGCTCGCTTCTATGATAGAGCCACGCGATGCCTAGTTAAATAAAAATACGTTTGACTCAATTGGGAATCGAAACAGGTCTAAATAACCAAACTGTCATAGAGGAAGCCATGTGCCACTTTAATTAGCAGACTATTTTAATTCATGAATCTTCATTTTGTTTAATGTGAAGAACTTTTAGTATCAATCACGAGAATAATAATTCGCCTCGTCTTCAAAATATTTATAGAAATCTGATTTATTATTTATATAGATAAGGGCGAAAACCAGATATCAGTTATTTGACGCGTCTCTGATAACTTACAGATAAGAAAGCAGTTTTCCTTTTACTGTTGCTGATTACGCGAACGTATTATCTCCAACTGAATTACAGTTCCACAATCCTGTCTTTATCTTTTCCTTTTTTGGTATTTAGAACAGTAAATTTCATATATATATATATATATATATATATATATATATATATATATATATATATATATATATATATATATATATATATATATATTTATTTATATATACATATATACTAGGCATCGCGTGGCTCTATCATTGAAGCGAGCGTATAGTAATAAATATGTATTGAATATTGAAAAAAAAGATTATTGTGAATCATGATGAGTTGATAGATAATGGGTCTGGTAGTAGTGCAGCGGCTAGTAGTAAGGGAACCACCCCGCATTCTTACTATTCCACTAACCACACACCTCTATTTCAATATTTATAATTTGTATCTCTTTGCTACAAACAAACTACTGCATGTATCAAATTGAAATTTTGCATGCCTGTTTCAATTGTGCATCAGATGGTGTCTATGAAGTTTTATTAAAATCGTTAAGTTAGAACGTAAGATATCGGTAAAAAGGTTGTTTTCTCTATTTTAAACGTTTAGGCCCGCTTTAATAGTTTTAGCGATCTTTATTAATTCATAGCGGTGTCGCTGTTGGTTTTACTAAAAAATATTATTTGAAAAAAATGTTCGTCTCATCGAATAGATGATGATAGAATCTTTTCCCGTCCTGAAATTCCAATTTAATTTTTGAACCTCTCGTTTACGCGAGCGTTGCGCGCGAACTCTTGGACGGATCACGCTGTCCAACGAACTTAGCCTGAGTATTAGTAAGAGGATCATGTATACCAAATTTCAACTAAATCGGTCAACTTTTACTCAAGTTATCGTCACACGCGTGAACGTTACTGACAGACAGACAGACAGACAGACAGACAGACAGACAGACAGACAGACAGACAGACAGACACGGAGCATATTTCGTTGAATGTAGGAAGCTCGCTACGCTCGCTTCAATAAAATTGCTTATTTCAATTACATCTTATGTACTCATTAGCCCAAAAAATAACATTATGTTTTTTGGAGCTGGTTTTTTAGAATTGTTCGTCAGTAAAGAACTATTAACTCTATTTGTTTAGATTTTGTCTGTAATTTATATTTTTGCTTCCGAGATTACCGAAGGTAACGGAAGCCATCCTTCTGAAGAGCGAAAAATGTTTAGTTCTCCAATTTCAAAAATTCCAAGACAGAAATCCGTTTCAGACATCAGGGAACATTTTTGGTTCCTTGTCTATCTGTCGGTCTGTTGCTCAATTTTTGCGAACCAACATCTCTTAACAACTACTTGGCCGATTTTATTGAAATTTGGAGGTAGGTCATAATTAGCCCATTGTTGTATCCTGGTCCCATATAAGTTTCATAAGTTTGCGCTCATTTGCTTCACATATACATGCGCACAAACTTACATTTATTTAAACCTATATTTTCTAAAGTACTAATTTGATTTTTATGAAATTTTGATGGTTCGTCGAAAGTAGCCCGAAGATAGGCCCAGATTAATTTCAACCGTCTGTGCTCCTTAAATTTTGCTAAACAATTTCGACAGATTTAAAATAGACTGCCAATTGGTGTGTCACTGGCTTCCTCGTATCCTATCCATGTACCTTACACGGATTTACAAGCCATTATTGTCTACTTCGTTTAATTGTTTCCCCCGTTTTTTTAATCCGTCAGTTTTGATTTTTTACATGAATTAAAGTATCAATTTATCAAAAGTTAAAGAGCGCAGACGGTTCTATTTAATCTGGGGCTATCTGCGGGTTACTTTCGATGAACTATAAAAGTTTCACACAAATCAATTATTAAGTACTTATGAAGTTATAGGATTGAATAAATGTATGATTTTGCGCATGTGGAAGGTAAACAAATTGGCGCGCAGAAGGTTGAAACTTATATGGGACCAACAGTGGGCTAATTATGACCTACCACCCAAATTTCATTAAAATTGGACATGTAGTTTTTTAAGATATTTTGGTTCGCAAAAATTGAACGACAGACACGGAACCAAAAATGTTCCTTGATGTCTGAAACGGATTTCTGTCTTTGATTTTTTCAAATCGGAGACCTAAACATTTTTCGTTCTTCAGAACGATTACTTAGCTTCCGTTACCTTCGGTAAGCTCGGAAATAAAACGGGGGAAAAATGAAATAAATTGGATAATAATGGGTTTTATAAAAGCATGAGATCATTAAATTTTCCGAAATAGGACACGAGGAAGCTATGTGCCACACTGATTGGCTGAGTATTTTAAATAATTATAATCGTTTAATTATAGCCCAGTGAATTTGTTTGAAAAATGGATTTCGTTGCAAAAACACGGTGGGAGAGTGTGGAGGTTCCTCAATAACATCTAGATCCTCATCTTCATCTATGTCGCTGTCTTCCAAAGCAGTAGTAGTGGCGATTTGGCATGACTGGTGATTTCAAAACTAGCGGATCTCAGCGCGTATCCGGCTATTTAGATCCATATTGCCGGTATATGGATGTAATAAAATATCCATGAAGCCGTGGAGAGTCTTTGGTTTAACCACGCCCACGCCGTTCAGTCAGGTTATAAACCAAAGGCGATTAATTTATTTTTCTAAACCAGGATCGTTTTTCTAGACCAGATGATTTTTGGCATTGAAAACTACCCCCCCCCCCCCCCAGAGAGCCTATAATAGGGTATTAGTTTTTACAATGGTTTGGCCCTTTTTTTGCTCGTTAACCGCCTGCATGTGCGCCCTCGGCGATTTTCTGATCTGGTATTGCGCCCTTGTAGGCAAATTGCTTGGCGACCCCTGTTTTAAACAGTTCAATTAACGCTGTAGTTCATAATTATTCCTTTATTAAATGCCATGCATCATACATAATTTCAATGCTAGTAAATTAAATTAATTGACAGTTGACAGTAGGTATATTAATTTTAAGTTATCATCTTTGACTGATTTATATGATGTGTTTATGGCACCCCAATACAATGTACGTCTCTTCTGCGTTGGCAATTTCCTCAGCAAAGAAGTGTTGTTGTAAGAACATGGCACGTGATGCCAATCCTTCCCGGCCCCATCAGCTATTGAACCACAAACAAGCACTCATTTCATCTAACATTCCTTACTTCTGATTATATACGTAATATAAGAGTACCCACACATTTTTCGTGTCTTGAATATCGTTCACTTGTTCCGAATAATGGTAGAAAAAATTGAATACCAAGTGTGATTAATTTATTTATAACATTATTAGTGAAGCCGGATGTTGTAGGAACTGTTTCCAGATTTTGGAAAAATTATCTTACTTCCGCTGCTCTGCAGTTCGATATCAATGGCCAGAGAAAAAATGCATGCTTGAACTGAGCAAATTTTCCTCTCTACGATATTAATAATAACTGCCCTACGATGCATAGAATCAGAGATATTGCGCCAAAACCCAATGTTTTTTCAATGTAACTCTGCTTTCTCAAGACTTTGTTTTTAGCGAATTTTCAAAGAAAATTACGCTATTGCAATGGCTTCAAAATTTTTATAATGCGAATTTTTGAAATTTTTTTCCATGGAAATCCGTTTTAGACCATTCTGAATCGATTCCTAAAATTTAACACTTTTTTTTATGTATGTATGTATATATGTATGTATATATGTATGTATATATGTGTCACTCCAGACGATATCTCCCCTTAGGATGCACTTAAAAATTTCAAACAAATTTTAAAATGTCAATAATATCAAAAGAAAGGATGAGTTCGTTGGCCAGAATATTTGGAGTCCATTTAGGGGTCAAATTTTGACCATTTAGGGTCAAAAAACGTGTTTTTTCCATTTTATCCCCCTTTTATGTGAAAATATGATAAAAGTGTAGATAACAACAATTACTGTACTCTTAAAGAGCTTTACTACGACATGCATCTTGAAGGGTAAATACGATTTTAACTTTTGTACCCCGTACCCCTGTGTACCAATTTTTTTTTCACCCATGCAAATTCTAAACCAAAATTTTCCTATATTATCATAAGCCAATAATCCGCAGATTTCTTTGAAAATTCGCTCATTAAGTCATGGTGCATGACTGGACTTTTTTATTAGTGCCATCGGTCCCTACAGCGTATCAAAAAATTATAGATACCCGACCTTTTGCAAGAAACCATGTATAATTTATTGGACTATTATGAAAGTCGAATCATTTGTATTTGTATACCATGCTTAGGAAAGAAACTAATTAATTTATGCCATTAAAAAAAATAACAATAAAAAATAGACTGCCAATTAGTGTGGCACATAGCTTCCTCGCATCCTATCATGTACTTTATGGTTATATTAACATTAATGTTTTATTACTTTATTGATTGTTTATTGTGAAAAAACTATTAATAGTTTTTAGCGATCTTTGAAACTTTATAGCGGTGTCGCTGTTGGTTTCACTAAAAAATTGTATTTGAAAAAAATGTTTGTCTCATTGAATAGATGAAGTGTGGTTTTTTTCCCGACCTAAAATTCCAATTTTAAATTTGAAATGCACGTTTATGCGAGCGTTGCTCGTGAACGCTTGGACGAATAACATTGTCCAACGAACTCGTACTGGGCATTGGTAAAATGAACATTTCTACCAAATTTCATCAAAATCGGTCGACATTTACTCAAGTTATCATCGCACGTTTCAGGATTCGCGGACACACAGACCGACAGACAGACAGACACAGAGACAGACAGACACGGAACCAAAAATGTTCCCTGATGTCTGAAACGGATTTCTATCTTGGAATTTTTAAAATCGGAGACATAAAACTTTTTCGTTCTCAAAAGTGAACACAATGCTTCCGTTACCTTCGGTAAGCTCGGAAGCAATAAAAAATATATGTATTACGCATAAAACAAAAATGAAATCTCATCTCTCTTTTGTAAGAGAAAAATAAATAATAATGTTTAGCAACGTTCTATTTTTTCAATATTTTACCTTTCTAACTCAAAATTGAACTTATTTTCCAATAATACAAAGAAGGAAAAATATAAAAGGCGTACTTTTAAGAGGAAAACCCGCGCAAAAAAAGTAAATAACATGAAAAGTCCGAGAGGAAGTTCGAAAGAAATTCATAGGAAGAATTCTTTATCGAATAAAAAGTTTAAAAGAAGGAACGTGGACCCACGACCCGAAAAAATTCTTACTAATACATTCAAATGATTTCATCACTTTCCCAAAGTTTCGAAAATAACTGTAATATTTATCATTCTTTTTACAATTGTAAAGCAATTGTATTTTATCGAAAAATATAATAATAGTAATATTGAAATGAAGAAACTTTTTACATAAATAATTTGTTAGAGATTGAGAAATGGTACGTGTTTATTATTTTAATATATTTTTTAGCCGTTTCTTTTTGTGCCCTGATAAATCAAGTATTTACCCTGCGGGATTGTGTCCAACTGTAAAAAATAGTAACCTCAACTTAAGTGATTTGCAGAATTGTTGTTTGGTCAAATATATTCGAACGATATAATTGGCAATAACTGGACGATATGTCATATCAATGACTTCATAGATTTTATGTAATTGATTAGCGGAACATAGTCTGGTATGTTTAATTGGAATATGGTCTCGGGAGAGTTCACTAGAAGAAATAAATAATGAAGAGAAATAATTATATATTATGTTGTTGATGGGTGGCCTGATGCCAGTGAGTTAAATAAGCTGTACTGTAGTCTAAAGTCTAGAGGTTGAATACATTGTATAAAGGTGCTAAATCAAACTCTTTGTTATCATTCAAATCATTATTAAACAACACCCTCTGCTAATTTCATTAATCAGTATAAAGAAACATCCGATTATCTCTCTCATTATGAAAATAACCACCGATTAAAAACATAGATAAAAAACATTTGGGTCTTTCCACTTGTCTTGATTTCTTTTAAGCACGAAATCAACAACAGGTAATGTATGAATTAGATTGAATTAAAATTCATATTAATGTATGGTTCATATTTATTTATATATTGTTTCAATCCGTTAAATGAACTGTCTATTTAATTTAATCGATCAAATTAAATGGAAATAAAGTTGCTTATTTCATTAGATAGTTTAAATCAAATTTAATTATTGTTTCGCCTTTTAGTTCTCTAGATCTGCAGTTTTTTTAAAACAACTTTTTTTATTCAAAGGATCTTAGTGAAAATCCATCAAAAGCAGAAAAATGTAATTTTTACGCCATTTCGTAATAATATGTATAAATAACTGTATGTGAAAAATTAGTCATTTTTACGTATGATTTTTTTCGGGTTGAAGTGGTTTTATTAAACAACTTTTTTGGTGTAAAGGATCTTTAACGTGTAAATTCATCTCATCAACATATCAGAAGTGAAATATTTTCGGCATTAAAATTATTTATCTTTTTGTTTTCTTTCAATGTGAGAAATTGATATTAATGGTTTAGTAATAAAATAATTGTGTTCTATTGTCAAATTGATGAAAGTATAATTAAAAACTATCAAACAAATATTTTACATTGCAAGGCGATACATTAGTTTGTGAAAGTGGTTTTACATAACAATTGTTTTGGTGCAAAGGACCTTTAACGTGTAAATTCATGGAAATATTTGTGCCATTATTATTTGAATTATTTT
The DNA here is from genome assembly GCA_951217055.1 of Gerris lacustris. Classification (NCBI taxonomy): domain Eukaryota; kingdom Metazoa; phylum Arthropoda; class Insecta; order Hemiptera; family Gerridae; genus Gerris; species Gerris lacustris. The sequence goes on from OX578281.1 coordinate 36,248,849, forward strand.
TTTTTTTTGTTAACTTTCAATATGATCTTAGGTTGAGTAGCAAAATTATTGTATTACATGTTTAAATTAAAAAAAAGTATAATTATAAACTTGAAAACAAATATTTCACAGTTTAAGGTGATACATTAATTAGTAAAAATTTCAATTCTTTCTCAAAGCAATTTTTATGTAAAACGCTAGCATTTCTTATTTCTTTGCTATGTTGTTACATATTGTAAGACTTTCCATCTAGTTTGTGGATTTTGAGCTGGTCTCGCTTATCCACTCTTTGAAAGCGAGTTATATTGTATTAGAGGATGAAATCGTAGCAGTATTTTGCCCGGGGGAGGGGGGGATGACAAATATTTGTTCACGTGCTGTTTGATCTGGATACTTCAAAGGAGCCTACAAAAAACTCAAACACGTACTCACGTCCCACGTTAAATTTTATATAAATAGATTTCATAAAATCTTATACAGCTAATAAAATAAATTAAAAAATTAAATTATTTACATCTAATTAGCTATCAATTTATTTAAACTCAGTTTATATTATAAAGCTGTATTATCAACCAGCAAATTGTAAGTAGAAGTACATTAACGACCAATTATATATCAATAATAATAGTTGCAATGTTATCAATAAATAAATAAGAATTTACAGCTCTTGACTCCACGTTTCCTTTTTAAACATTTATATTAATTCTATAAATAATTCTTACTTCCTCAATATTTTTGACATTTTTTACTTAATTCTTTTATTTATTGGTGAAAAATAACTTATAATATGAGTTAGATGGTCAGATATTGGTACTTTGATTGTTTAATAATTAATTTTTTTTTTTTTACAAATTAGCGAGAAAACCCAATTATTTTTACCAATGAGCGTGAAAGCCTAATTCATTTTTACCTATAAGCGAGGAAACCGCCATTCATATTTGTATTTGTCTCTCTCCTTTGTTCTTAAAAATAACCTGGTGCATCTTTTATGTTTATAATTCTCATTAAGTGAAAAAAGGAAAATATAATCACTTAAGAAGAACAATAATGAGCAAATAAATTATTGTCATAATTTCAAGACTCATAAAAAATGTACCCTACGGTAAAAAAACATCTGTAAGAACATTTTTTCTTTACATCTTTGTTCTTATGTGTTAAAACAATGTCTCGAGATATTACAGTTGATATATTACCTTGCTGTCTCGTCTACAGAGATATATTGAGACAACTTTACACATATCTTTGTCTGTATCTCTAACTACACGCGAGCCATAGATCCTTCCCAACATTACACACTATACACACTCTGCCATAGATCACGTTTGTGTTTATTTATTTCAATTTAATCTATAGTATTTCATTGTTGTTTTTTTCTATTAGAGAAAGAGACATCTTTATCCCAATATATATATGGATTAAATACATCAACATATTATTCTGTAAATGTTCAATTGAAGTAAATAAACTATTTTTTAAATACATATAAATATTAATTTTATATTATATAGATGTGGGTGTAATTAATTGCTAAAAAGTGACTTAGTGTGATACATTTACTCATAAAAATCGAACGATATATATATATATATTTATATATTTAGATAGATGGTACTTTATAAATCATTATGTAGAAGGATCAACAAGCGAGAGATTTATATTGTTTTATTTCTATCGTTTATTTCAATAACACTGGATCAGCTTTATAACTAATTTATTTTTTAAAATATTTCGTGCATTCTTTTATTTATTTTACCGATTTAATCTCTTTTATTTTATTAAAGAAAAATGGAATAAAACAGCAATTAAACAGGTGTCAAAATAAATAATGAAACACCTACTTCTCCAAAAAAAACCAAAAAAACTTGAATATAAACGGTTTGTTTAAATATATATATATATATATATATATATATATATATATATATATATATATATATATATATATATATATATATATATACACTGAATTTAAATTCCTTTCTATCTAATTTATTATTAAATGTATTTATAAAGTGGGCACCAGATGATTGTTTATATTTCGTGTGCGATTGTCAGCTAAATCTGATTTATTTTCATCAATTTCGGAAATTGGATTTCCCGAAGAAAACGGCTGCTATGGTTGAAATCGTATTGCTCACATTTTAGAATTTGCTAAATAAAGTAGGCTAGAGAGTTTATTTGGAATGAAAGTCCTTCGAGTCGAAGGACTCGTTGATTTCCAATAACATGGGAAATTAACGCTTTTACTTATTCCTAATATTATTGATTTAACAATTTTCTAGTGGTTCGATTTCCAATCCAATCGAATATAGGGTAGATAATATGTTTAGGTCTGTTTCTGAGAAGGGGTTATTTGACCGCAGGGTAAACCATAGAAGGTCTCTTAGCTAAGGAAAAGATCGCAGGGCATCAAAGAAGGAGCTATCCTTTCGTTGCAATAGGGATAGGGGATATTATATCCTGTTTTCGGGTCTGGTTAATTATTTTTGGTTTACATCTAACTTTGATGGTAAATACACCCTAGTATCTTCTATACTCAGGCAGACCAACGCATTTTTCATTTATTTAAAGATGCTGCATTATTCGGTACGTTATGAAAATTAGCTATATTTAACAAGAATTTAACGAAGATAATTATTTATTGTGTAAATTAGTTGTTCCTTGTATGGCATTGATACTGTTCATTAAGGAATGAAAAAGAGGTGATAGGGATAGAAAGTAAAATAATAATTAAACTTTTTTTATTTTATTTTATTTAGATTTTTTAACAAATTTTGTTATTTATTAACCATTTTGTCCTTGGATTATGCTCAATCTCATAGCATTTAGTCAAACGCAATTTGGGAAATCCATCAACCTCAATTACTATGTGTCTGGTAGAATATCAATAGTTAGGTGGCTGAATGTCTATTTAAGACTAGATTTGACGTATTTGAAGCTTTACCTTTGGTATATTTATCATTCGCTAAGTCGGAAGATATTTCTTAGAAGTTATTGTTAAGTTTATGATAGAATTTTTTAGTTCTTTCTGAACTCTTCGGATATAGGAATGTGAATTTAGATAATTTTATCTTCTTATATATATTATATATATATATTTATATATATATATATATATATATATATATATATATATATATATATATATATATATATATATATATATATATATATAGGGTAAGCCAGAGTTAAACCGAAATACTGCGTAGGGAATTTGATTTTAAGCAAGAAAGATGGCCGCCGATTCAAAAATGGCCGCCAGAAATTGGTATTTGCTTTGTATTTCTAAAACCCTTTAAGATAAATGTATAAGTTGAGTGCAAACATTAAACTAAATCAAGTGGTTTCAAATTTGAAATGTTTCAAAGTGATTAATCACAGGCGCACATGCGAGGGTTCTGTGGAACTAATTTTAGTTTATTATTACTTTTATTTTAATTTTTAAAAATACCATAAACAAACACAATATCCGCGTATTCAGCTGTATTGTAAATATTTTGCGTGATTTCGCAGTCTACGCATAAACGCACTAAAATTTGAATTAATAAATGAACATGTTGAAGGCTGCCAAACTTCAAACCCTCAATTATTGTCGACGCCTACTATTTTTTTTATTTTTTTTTTTGTTATTTCTGGCTTCATCGTTGAAGGACCATAGCATTCTTAGGATGAATTTTCGGATACATTTTTATTAGAACTTACTTGCTTAAAAGCAAATTCCCTATACATGATTTTCGTATGGTGGTTTAACTCTGACTCACCCTGTATCATACCTCTATATAATTCTTCTTATTATTTTTATGCTATTATAAAAGAATAATTTATTTTTGTAGGGTGATTTAGATATTAAGGAGATAATAGTTATCTTACCCTCTCTTCTAGTATTAATTACTTAATTAATCCCTTTTATTTTTTCTCCCTTATATCTTAAACATAAGATCACAGATATTTATATTGTTGCTTGCTTTAACATTTTTATTATATTTCAAAACATTTAATTTTCCCTGGCTGACTGTAAGCCGTTATTTTTAATTATGAAGAAAGATACCATTTTATATATATATATATATATATATATATATATATATATATATATATATATATATATATATATATATATATATATAATCTTGTTCTATCAATCTTTTTTTGTGCTAATCTACTCGTGTTTTTATCTACTTCATTCTTTATGAGCTAACTACTTTTTCTTTTAATAATGTGGTTTTTAATTGATTCAATTTTAGTACAATTAATTTTAAACGAACAGTGTGCACGATAAAAAAAAAGGAACAATAAAACAACTTGTTAGAACCTCAAACCTGAAAATATAATATCTTGTTCTTCAGAAGATAATTAGATTCTTTGTGAACCCAGGTACTTAAAATAAATCATATGGTTTGAAAAATATTATATTTCTATAGTAGTTAGTTATTACTTAGTTTCTTGATACTTACTTTCTCATATAAAGAGAAAGTATTGTAATGGCACGAAAATTCGAATTTGAGATTTTATTTATATTTCACACTAAGTGGCTGAAAGTGGTCTTCAGTCCTTATTAAACATTAGCCATTTTGGTTTTTTTCAAAAATTAACTCTCAAGTGACTTTCGACTTGTTTCCTGTTACACCATGGTGGTGCATAGAGCTTCTTTGAAGCTCCACCATCGGACACTATTCTGTCGGACACTTTTGCATTGTTGTTGAATTTTATTTACAGTGGTTTTTACTTTTCCTCGTCTTTTACGACGGTATGTAGAAAAAGTATTGTTTTCGACCAAAAAATCTGAAATCGATATTTCAACGGAATTATCCGTTTGCGGGTGTTTAAGATTATTCGAGTGGTTTTATCTATCTGTGTGTATGTCTATCTGACACGCATAACTTCCACAGTTTGTAAGCTGGAGAGTTGAAACTTGGTACAAAAAACAGTCCTTACATATAGTTTTGTCGCCCGGAATATCATAAATGTGTGACGTCATTAACCCATTTTGCTGTTTTCCGAGACGCCCCGCTTCTGTTTTTATAAAATAAATCTCAGTAGAAACCATGGATGGTCTTTTACTCCAATTCGTCAAACTCTAGTACTTGGAACTGTATTTGACATTAAAAGAAACAATATTTCGCTGAAATTCGTAGTTTAATATCTGAAATCGTCGACTGTGTTTTTCCCAATGTGTGATAGCGGCTCATCATGAACGTGCGCATTCGAAGTCGATGTGTGATTGTGATAGGGACTCATCATGAACTTGCACTTAAGCTCTAGATTATCAAAAGAAGGTTGCTTTACAATTACAAGTCGCGTTTTAATTACAATTTTTGTATGAAGACGTTGTTTGGTTATGAAATACACCTCTTTCATGATTTATATATGAGATTATCGCCTAGCATGGGCTTCCTGATTGGTCCGTAAGTGATCTGTTTGTTGACTATATCATCAGATATGCACAATCGTGAGGTCAATGAGATCTGCCATCCGGGTGTTTTCATATTTTAAAGACCACACCAAAGTTAAAGAAGAAGTATAAAACGTGGAATTTAGAAGCAATAAAGCTGTTGAAGACATAGACGCTTCACTTATTTAGTCAATTTAATAATATTTGTGAAAAAATATCTGAAATAATAAAAATAGATTTAATTTTTCCGCACAATAATGTAACAGTAATGTTGCCGCACTTAACTCAACGTAGAGCCGCATTTTCCCGCACCCCTGGGCTATAGATTGGCTATAAGTATAAATACTGTTACTTTTGTAGTTTTGTTGGGAAAATTCGAGTAAGCCTGTATGACGCGTTAACATCTGTCTGAAAATTTGTTACTATCGATATTTTCAGGGAGTTATTCAGCGATTAAACGAAGATACTTGAAGTGGAAGTGGAGCATCATTATCATTAGCCTTTTTAGAATTGTTCCACGTAACTGCTTCACTCTTGAAATAGACAAAGAGAAAAGAAAATATTTCGATATCTTTTCTGATATTGAACTATATAACTGCTATCAGGTGAATGATTTCCAATCAATAGTTCATTGGTTTCATTGTCTCATGTTCATTTGAGATTATCAGAGCACTTCATGCATCCTGTAGATAGAAATATGAAACAGATGACCTTAGACAAAAATAAAATACCAAGGAATCTTTTTATGTACTTTTGTGTACTGTTAAATGTTAGTATGAGCTAAATATCTTAGTGCAATTTTAGGTACAAGTCACATAAAAATATTCCCGCTGATAGGAATCGAACCTAATTTTCCTTCCGTTCGAATTAGCTAACCACTGAACAATTCTGGATAATTTCCTCCTCGAGTAGCTGTATGGATTTAGTATTCCTTGTCTCTTTAACACCTCTTATGACCTTGGTGATGTTGTATGTGTTGAATAGGTGATAGGTGTTAAAGTATCTAAATGAACATTGAATTATTACCTTATTAAGTTAAGTGGCACGAATAAATAAAATAATATAATTTCAACCTCCACTTTTAGTTCACACTAAGGACCTCTTCGTGTTAAATGCCTATACGGACTGTAGAAATTTATTTAGAATAGGACAAGTTCGTTGTCCAACTTTTAAACCATTTATTTTTAAACTAACAACTTTACATGAGCAAGTTTATTGTCCAAATGCAATGAAACACTCCGAAGTAGCTAAAAGTATTCCAAACCGTCCTCAAGATAAATATACAATATATACCGGGGACTGGCGATATATGTGAAAAAATAAAGTAGGTTACGCCTTAGGGGCTACAAAAAACGCTATATAAATCATGGGTCAAATCTTAACCGTTCTCCCACAAGGTCAAATTTTATGATTTTTCGAAGCGAGCGTAGCCAGCTTCCTACATTCAACGAAATATGCTCCGTGTCTGTCTGTTCTGTCTGTGTGTCTCAAACGATAACTTGATTAAAAGTTGACCGATCTTGATGAAATTTGGTGCACATGTTCATTTTACCAATGCTCAGGACGAGTTCGTTGGACAACGTTGTCTGCCCAAGCGTTCTCGCGCAACGCTCGCGTAAAAGTGCTCTTCAAAATTAAAATTGGAATTTCGGACGGGAAAAAGTTTTATTTTATCTATTCGACGAGACGAACATTTTTTTACAAATAACATTTTGTGGTAAACCCAACAGCGACACCGCTATGAATTATTAAAGATCATTAAAACTATTAAAGAGAACCTTGACGTTTAAAATAGGGAAAACAAATTTTTACCGATATCTTACGTTCTAACGTAACGATTTTAATAAAACTTCTCATACATCGCAAACACAATATGTCTAATGCACAATTGAAAATGTAAAATTTTAACTTGATATATGCAGTTTTGTGTAGGGAAGTGATACATTTTATAATAATTGAAATGGAATGGCCGGGACGTGTAGAAGAGTTAATTAGGAATAGTAGAATTACCCTTCTTCCCCACTGCACGGCTCTCTATTACTAGCATATTCTTTAAATATCAACTTACCATGATAAACTATCTAATATTTATTCCATTACGCTCGCTTTAATGATAGAGCCACGCGATGCCTAGTTTAAGATCACATACATTTGCTCATAATATCATTTATTGCTCCAAAAGTATATAAGTTAATAAAATTATTGGTACCGCTGTACAGCTGACAAAATTTCCTTAAAGCAAAGTGTAATTCAAATTGTCATGCTCTCAACTTACATCACAATAATTGTATACAAATTTTATTTTTTTAAGATTTTTTTTTTTTTTTTTTTTTTTTTGTGGTTCTATAACTTGGTAAAGATCCAAGCTTAAACTTTTCGGACTTCAGGAAAAACATCCTTATTTACTTACGTTTCGAGCAATATTAATATTATTACCCATTCATAAGGCGGAATTTTTAGTAAACTTCACTGAAATTGAAATTACAAAAGAAACATGTTTAGAGAGGTCCCTGAGTCCATTTTTGAGGGTCTAAGGAAGCTGGTGGTATCTCGCCTCGGTGTGGTTTTCCTTTTTGTATTCGGAACTTGTTTATTTGAGTTGGGGCTTTTATTTTTTGTCATTGCTATTGTTGACTTACAGGTGAGTGAATAATTAAAAGCTTATTCAAAAAATCAAGATTGGTTTAGTATACTCATCTACTTGTCAACAATAGCAACAATAAACTTGTTTCTTTTTACTTTCGCATATAAAGCGAAAGCATTGTGATGACGCGAAAATTCGATTTGGAGATTTTGATGAATTTACACGTTTTGAAGGTCCCCTGAGTCCAAAAAAGTTGTTTTTAAAACATGTCTGCACATTAGACGCCTGAAGCCTAAACTACTGGGCCGATTTTGACGAAATTTGGTATACATGTTCAGAAAAATCATACCCCGAGGCGAAATCGAGAAATGAATTTTAGCTCTGAATTTCGGGGCGCTACCTCCCAAAAACTCAAAAAGAAAAGAAAGAACGTGAAAAAAATTCTCGAAAACGGTTCCGACATTTTGATGAAAAAATTCTAAAATGTCGTCCATTTAAATAAGAATCTAACGATATAGGCCGTTTTCCCGGGAAAAATCTAGTTCCTGATAAAATAGCTTAAAACGCGGACAGAGAGAGCCCGGGTTCGATTTCCCGCCCAGAAGAAGTTATTTTTATGATAAATTTTGATGAAATGTTCAATAATAATTAAATGTACATACGAAAACTATTATATGGAAAACACTGGGCTAAGTAATTATGAATTTGTATATGAGAAAGTTTGTCTGAGTTGTCGCGGACCGATTTTTTGTTTCAGCGAAGTTTACTAAAATTCCGCTTTATGAATTTTTAATAATATTAATATTGATCGAAACGTAAGTATATAAGCAAGGTTTTCCTAAAGTCCGATAAGTTTAAGCTCGGTTCTCAATTCTTTACCAAGTTATGGAACCACATTAAAATTGATTTTTGTATACATGTTTTGTCATGTAATTTGGGAGCATGAAAATTTAAATTACACTTTTCTTTTAGGACACTTTGTCAGCTTTACAACGATACTAAATTGTTTGTTCTATATTTTATACTTTTGGAGCAATAAGTGTTTTAATGAGCAAAGGTATGCGATCTTAAAAAATCATAAAATTTGACCTTGTATAGGAGAACGGTGTAGATTTGACCATTTATACAGGGTTTTTTGTAGCCCCTAACCCTAAGGCATAGAACAACTTAATGCATTTTTTCACATATATCGTCAGTCACCCTGTGTAATAATATATTATAAATATATAATAAATTTTTAAGAATTTTTTGGGGTTTGGGGAGGGGAAGGACAATTCAGTTTTCAAGGGCGCATGGTGCAAAGACGAATTGGTACAAAAGGAAACCAATTATATGTATATTTGTACTCAGAACGTTCTCCTCTTTGATTTAACACCCCCCCCCCCCCCATAACGCATTTCCTTTTAAAATAAATCAAACCCTTGTTTTTAAGTGATGATATTTTGGGCTTCTCTATACATTTTCTTGAGTTTGGGTTTCTACACATTACTTATCTGGAGAGGTTTTTTTTTTTTTTTTTTTTGGCATTAGCTTTTCCACTATACAGCCATACAAGTATTAATGCTTGTTTTTGCTCGTTTTCCTATTAATTTAAATTTTTATTTGTTTACTATTTAGAAAATTGTATATTTCACGAACACAAGAATATTATAGCTTTGAAGGATGTTTTTACAAAAAACTGGTTGTTTTATTTTATCTGAGATGCTATGGAGTAATCTCTCCCTACTATCTCTGCACTTGATACACTTCATAATTAAATGATCTAGATCTCCGACTTCATTACATCTGTCACACATATCTGAGGAGCTTCTTCCGACTGAAACTGGAAAGTTTAAAATTTTTATGTTGTGTATTTTCGGAGATCATGCTTTACAGATATTAAGTACACAAGCGCAGGAATGTATAATCGTTTTTGCTAGGCGCTGGGCACCCTAAAAAACTTTTTGGTAATTGCTTTTTGTTGAGTTTAACCTGATTTCTTTGTTATGTTGTTTTTAATGAGAAAAGCGTCAAGGTAAAGGGTAAGGATTGTCAGTGTGTATATTGTCGTCAGGGTCAGGTAAGATACGTAGTTAATCCGTTCGGTGATTGGTTTAGAATCCGCTTACCTGCTGATTGATCTGCCATGTTCTTAACACTGTTCTGATTGGGACTTCTTCTTTCCATGCTAGGGGGATTCTACCCTTCCAATCTACTTTATACTTGAGCTTCTTTTTTCAGAATGAATGGAAAGCAATGGCTTTTTTCCTCTCTTTTCCCCCCTTTTTTTGTTCAGACAAAAAATAGATGGGTATTCCGGTACAAATTGCATGAAATTGAATGAAAAGAATTGTCCTTAAGATCTAAAATATAAGAACCCTTCTTGCGTCTCGCTTTATCAGGACTATTTGACACGGTCTGTTACTCTCTCGTTAATAATAATAGTATATATATATATATATATATATATATATATATATATATATATATATATATATATATATATATATATATATATATATATATATATATACATATATATATATATATATATATATATATATATATATATATATATATATATATATATATATGTATATATATATATATATGTGTGTGTATATATATGCAGATATTTTAGAATTTATTTCGGTTTCTTAAAGATTAATATCATAAGTCGAATTTCTGCATTCGATTATTTTATTATCGACTATTTTATTATACTAGAAAGGTAATTGTGCTTTTTTTATTTTTTATTAATGTACCTAGACCAAAGAAAAATTATTAGGCTAGATAAGAATTTGGTTACCTAGTTAATTTGGATATTTTTGTGTGTCTAAGTATGCTGGAGGTATCTCGCCTCGGTGTGGTTTTCCTTTTTGTATTCAGAACTTGTTTAGATAACGAATTAATTAGGGGTAAAGTGTTTGAAGTAATTAATGCGTTGTAGTTGTGATATCCCCGACGCCTTTCGTTTATTTGTTCATTGGGTAAGGTAACGTTACCTATAAGATATCATAAACTACAGTAAGGGAAAGTTAATTACGCTAGCTAGCCATTGCCGGTTCCTTTCCATGATCTTACAGGACTGATAATGAGAATTAATGAAGCGTTTTGTATAAATTATGTCCTTTGAGAGTTCAACATTCATATTCATAATTAAAAGAAGTTCAGGAGTACCTATCTACAAATGTTTGAGAAAGACAAAAACATTTTTTTTAAATAGTCTAATTCAAGCTTTAGAAATCTTGTAACAACATGGGTGTTTACTTACATTTCAAAGTTACACTGTGTAATCCAATGTAAAATTAGTAAAAGTTCAATTTGTCAATCAATAAACAAAGAAATATAGTCCATTTTGTGGAGAGAATTGTAAATTACATATTATCGGGTCTACTAATGTAAATTTTCTTTATTTGTGACTAAGTTAATCATTTATAGGACTTAGATTTTGTGGTACTTATTATTTAGAAATAATTTATATACATAACTACATTAATTTTTGGAACGAAGTTCCTTATGGCACGTTCTGGAGCCCGGGAGTGAATCCAAAAAAATCGACCAAAATCACCGTCACAAAATAACCGTCACGCAAAAACCGTCACCAAATCTACCGATGACGATAACTTGAGTAAAAGATCACCGAGTTAGTTGAAATTTGGTACACATGTTCATTTTACCAATGCTCAGGCTGAGTTAGTTGGAAATCGTTATCCGCCCAAGCGTTCACGCGCAACGCTCGCGTAAACGTAAGCTTCAAAAAGACGGGAAAAAATGTTATTATGGAAGCCTATTACTTGACTTGTTTATTTTTGTTTTATGTCAAAATGTCACTTGGTTTTGTAAATATCGAAAATATAAAAACGGTCTTGTTAAAAGTAAAATTGATCTTTGCTGACGCTTATTTCAATATATTAGGTATATTATTATAATACTGCGTATTTAATCCAAGAAAAAATTCTAACTTCATCTATTTAATGAGACAAACAACTTTATAAAATATTTTTTTTTAGTAAAACGAACACTATTATGAAATAATGAAGATCGCTAAATTTATTAAAGTGGACCCAAACTTTTAAAATAAAGAAAAAAGCGTTTTTACCGATATCTTCCGTTCTAACGTATAACGATTTAAATAAAACTTCTTACACATTGTCTAAAGTACAATTGAAACAGGCATGTAAAATTTCAAGCAGAAGCTTTTGAGTAGGGAAGAGATATATTTTATAATATTTTAAATTAGTAGGCCGGGTAGGTAGAACAGTCCTATTTTAATTCAACATCCTTTAACAAACATACTGTTTAACTATAAACTCATCATGATCAACTTTTTTCTTATATTCAATATATATTTATAGTAAGACGCTTGCTTTAATGATACAAATAATGATGTTTTTTTTAAATTTTTCTTTAACTCTTATGCTAGGTACAAACAGTTCGTTACTTTTAATTGTGTCTCTTTTTTAACTCCGCCATGTATAAGTAGTTAGCAATGTATACGTACTTAGCAGTGTGATTTTATAATTTATATTTAATGAAAAATGTAAGGAACTTCGTTCCTACCGGGTGTCCCGCGACACCACACGTATTTTTTTTATATCAGTGGGAGTTGCTGATTTCTGGAGGTGAAAGAATAGAGCATCTGTCAATTTCCCTTGGTGATATTAATCGTATTGTTTTTAAATTTAATGATTTTTACGACTAAGTTGTATTAATGTTTTTATGTGTTTAGTTATTCTGCATGTGTTAATAAAGAAGCATAGATAGTTTATAGTTAGAAACCTGTAGTGAATTAAGTTTTAAAATATTTGATTCACACAATTTTATTCATGATATGTATATTGGAAAAAAACTTTGGGTAAATTCAAAATGAATTCATAACTTGCCTTCCCATCCATATGTTCCAACTCGAAACTTTCCAGTCTAAGAAGAACACTTTCTCCCTCTCCGTCTCTCTCTGTCGGGAAAACTTCATTCATAAAAATATAAATAAAAAAATATTAGGGGATGTAGTGAATATTTATGATATCTGGGTAGAGTTTTAAGCGGACCCTTTGAAAGTTATGTGACGACCAAATCCAATATGATAATGTATGGAGTATAGAAAACTCACGCTCACTATCAGAGCTCTGCAAATTTCTCTTATCTGTAAAAAAGTTTCGCTAAGCTACCAAGTTTTCACTTAAAACTTGATAGTTTCAAGGAATATTGATTAAAAAAGAAAAAAAAACTCGCACACATTTGAGATAATCTATATGGAAAAAGCTATGTATTTTTTTTAAATTTTTGAATGCCCGCTCTTGTTTCAATGAAACGTTATTTTAACCATAAAAATGAAAACTTTATTGGATGGTGCTAAAAAAAGAAGTTGATTGTTTTAAACAATATGTGCTGCTCTGAATTTTATCCTTTCCGACCACGTTATAGTAATATTTATTAAACTTCCAAGTTTTTACTATTTATTTATTTAATAATCATTAACAGCATTACACCATGATAATAGTATCACATAATAATATGAAGTAATAGAAATCATCGAGTAGTTTATATGCCAATAAAAAGTGTCAATTTATAAACACTAGCATTAAAACCAATTTAATATTTATTACTGACTACACAAAGACTTTAGAAATAATAATTAAATAAATATAAATTACAATTACAATTATATAACGCTTAGTTAACGAAACACTGGTTTGCTGAGTTGGGCGAGCTTTAACAAATTTAATCCATGCACAATACCGTAATAATAAAGTAATAAGATAATGCAAAATTCGATTATGAAATTTCGATGGATTTTCTCTGCTTAAGGTCCCCTAATTCTAAAAAAAGTAAAGCCGAAACCGGTGACATTGTTCAAAATATAATTTATTTTGTGTGAAGACGTTGTTTGGTTTTTGAACTAAACTTCTTTCATGATGAGTCGTGAGTCGCTATCACACATTGGAGAAAGACAGTCAATGATTTAATAATACCAGCCCATAAAAACCAAGTTTTTATTATAAATCCTTTATATTTTTGCATTTTGGTTGTGAGGGGGAAGTATTGGTAGAGAGTCTATGTGCCAAGTTTCAGCTCGATCGGATAAGTAGAAGAGGGTTAACTAGCCTTCCAAAGATTTTATATACCAACCAATTAATTAATTAATTAATTTTTTATTTTACTTTTAATACTGAATTTTTTAAAATTTATTTAATCCATTCATTTTAAAAAAAAAATAATTATATTGAAAAATTAATTAATTAATTAATTAATTAATTAAATAAATTTAATTAATTAATTAATTTGTTAAAATGTTTTTGTATTGGTAGAGAGTCTATGTGCCAAGTTTCAGCTCGATCGGATAAGTAGAAGAGGGTTAACTAGCCTTCCAAAGATTTTATATACCAACCAATTAATTAATTAATTAATTTTTTATTTTACTTTTAATACTTAATTTTTTAAAATTTATTTAATCCATTCATTTTTAAAAAAAAAAAATTAATTAAATTGAAAAATTAATTAATTAAATAATTAAATTAAATTAATTAATTAAACTTAATTAATTAATTAATTTGTTAAAATGTTGTTGTATTGGTAGAGAGTCTATGTGCCAAGTTTCAGCTCGATCGGATAAGTAGAATAGGTTTAACTAGCCTTCCAAAAATGTTGACGCCAGGCACCCAGGCACTCCCCCAGGCACAAAAGTGAAGTTAATATAAAGGATTTAAAAAAGAATCTGTCGTTTTGTCGTCTGGGCCCACGCATGAATTCTAAAGGCGCAATTCCACTGTGGCAACAGTGGCCGACAAGAGGCTTGCTACATGTTCCCTAGTGTTGTCTGTTTCTAGGTGTGCAACAAAGTTTAATAATGTCGCATGCGGCATTTGTCTACCCCTGTCGCATGCGCTTTGTCAGTGCATGCGTCTTAAACGATTCCATCTAGGCAACTTCAGTTTGGTGTATCTTGTTTTTGGAAACATTCGCGGGGGCTGCATATTTGGTGAATGCTTTGCTACGTAAAATTTAAGAAGAAGACCTCGGTGGTGGAGGAGAAAATTGTACGTTGGTGGTAAAGAATTTCAGAACAATTTTTACGAGCAATTGGTTGCTGACGACGAAGCTCTAATTCGAAATTTTACACGAATGACGAGGGAATATTTTGATTTTGACAATGTCGACCTAGGCTAATCGACATCTACAAAATAACTTCAAAGTTCAAAAGCAAACCATTTCTCTTTTTTGCTAGGATATGAACCCCTCTTCTTTGACTTTATTCAGCTTTCCATCGTGAGCGAAAGAAACTTTCGCTCACGATGGAAAGCTGAACGCAAATTTTTAATTTTTTTTCTTCACATCACTCGCAGTACAATCGTATTTACTTGCTAACTGCTTAAGTTTATTCTTTTTTTTTAATCTATTGTCTTTAAGTATTAATTTTATTATTCCACAACTCGGGCGAATTATGATAGTCCTCAATGAACAAGGTTGTTTTATTAGGATCCGTAGGCAAAACCAAGGACCCTTATATTTTCCTGCGTGTGTCTGGTGTCTGTCCGTCCGTCCTGTCGCCTGCTCTCACGGCTACACTTTTCGTTCGATCACTCTAAAATTTGGCATGTATGTGTCTTGTACCTACCCACATATATTAAAAATATAGCGACTTAAAAAAAAATATTAAAAAAAAAAAATTAGGGTTAAAAATTTTTTTCGACACCGTGAGGGGTATCATATGAAAGGGTACGTCGAGCTGATTACAAAAATATATAATTCTTATTTTATAACTTTGATAGGGCGAGCGTAGGCAAGTTTGAAGTGGGTGTGAAACGTGTCCCCCCCCCCCTCTATCTCGCTTATGTGAAGTGCAAAAAATCTAAAAAAAAATCCTAAACATTCTTCGACCAAAAGTGAAGATACGACTTTTAGGAAATTTCGAAAAAAATATTATTTTATTTTTTATTGACAAAATACGTATTTTATAACTTTGGTCTTTTCGATGTATTTATATGGTTGTAGTCCGGTTCAGTGGCAAAAAAATACTTTATCAGAAGTTTGTTTATGTGTTTTGAGAATATCAGACCCATAGGATAGTTCAAAGTAAGCTTCTTAGCATTTTAAAAAACACCATCAATGGGGTACTACTTATACTATACAGTGTGGCCTACGGACCCTCGCTGTGTGCTGACTAGCACACACTTGACCTGTTTATCTACATTCCATTCCATGTCGTATGCTGCAAGATGCACTGATCCGCTGACCGTTGGATAAGGGCGACATTATTCGACACGTTTAAAACTTGTCGAGAGGTGGCCCGGCAACAACAATCAACATGTTGCATGCGGCAAAGATACTTGTTTCTTGTCGCTTCGTGTTCCTTCGATTGAAAGAGGGTATGTAGCATGCGTCAATGCCGCATGCTACATGTTGCCTAAATGTTGCCTCAGGGGAGCTGCGCCTTAAACCACTGGGAAAATTTCGATAAAATTTGGCAAAGAGCATACTTGAGAGCACTACTCCCTAAAAACTCTGAAAGAGAGATAAAAAAAATGATAATAAAAATAAATAAATAAAAAAACGACGATTTTGACTAAAACAATTTCAAAATGTGGTCCTTATAAATACGTAATAATCTAATTATACAAGTAGTTTTTTCTGAAAGAATTTAGTTATTGAGACAATTGCCAAAAGGCTTTTTAGGCCCGCATATGCCTATTACATCCCTACTAAGATACGTCACATATAATTTTTGCCCTCTTCAAGTTGAAGTTATCACTACGGAACATCCGTATAGATGTCCTATTTTTGCTAAATCGTGTTCTAAATTAACACACGGCTGTCCATTATTAGTGGAACCTCTCAAATTATTTTAAAAACTAGGTTTCTGTCTCACTAATCCCTTGTCCCTTAATCACTTTTTCATCGTACCTCCATTTTCTTCCACAAATGGGATCTGGTTAAAACACAAGCTATTAAAAATGTACTTAAATTCCTCACGAGAGCTCAAATTATTCTTTGCAATATATAAGTATATTATAAGATGGTTCTCTCTTGGTGTTCAGCACCAATTAGTGTCCGAATTTTAATTGCGTTTTAATAATACAATAAACTAACTCTTTTCTTTATATATATATATATATATATATATATATATATATATATATATATATATATATATATATATATATATATTTGAAACGATATGTGTCGTGTTTAGCAGTTTCTGCTAGAATTTATGAAGTCTTGTAAAACTTTTTTTTTATATAGTTATAATTAATTGAACATTTGTTTGCAATATATATTACACCATTATGTGCTTCTGAAGAATTATCTTTGATTAATTAAATTAATAAAAAAAATATATATACCTTCATCGTAAAAAAAAAATAAATTAAATTAGATCTTAAGATTTCACATATCGAATGTCACTTATAAAAGTGATATATTTTAGCAATTCTGTAATTAATTTTAAGCCGTAATTTTACAGGTTCTTCTGAGCCTGTGTGATTGCAAATAGATATATAGAATGAATATACTTCTTGTAAATTAGTGTATTTTTGTGGGGTTAGTTAGAGGATCCTAACCTCTCTTCTACAATCAATTCTTTAATTTTATTTCTGTGGCGGAAGCATTGGGACCATACTAAAAAACGTAATGAGTTAATGCCTTTACATTCAAAATTTACTCAATAATACTCATAGCATGAATACTTCCTATGGTCATACCGATATTAATTTTGCTACTGTTTATTTACTAACCAGCATGTGGCAGCTTGTCTGTTTGCCGGTCTATCGTTTAACATTTTTGTGAACCACCATATTTTAAAAGCTACTCGTCTGATTTTTATGAAATTTGGACGGTAGGTCAAAATTAGCCTAATTTTGTTCCTATATTAATTGCACAATTTTTTTGTAACACATATATCTTTAAATGTGTTTATCCGATATTTAAGACTCATGGATGTTTTGTCGAAAGTAACCAATAGATTGGCCTATATTAATTTTAAACGTCTGCGCTAATTAAATATCGATTAATTTAAAATTTTAATCATTTTTCCAAAATAAAATAATTTTCACAGATATTTTTCAAAGAAGGGGGTAAAATTAAATAAATTATACAATAATGGGTAATACCAGTAAAATTTATTTAAAGGACTTACTTAATGCTCATACTTGTTTTGAATTTACTGTTATGGAATAATTGAGACGAAATCAAATATAAATTTGCTTTCAACATCAAGCACACTGGTTTTGATTTATCATCTTTCTTTTAAAAAAAAAAAAAAAAAAAAAACAGAATCAAAAAACAATTCAAAGGTTTTATTAATTTAATTTTAGTCCGAGTTAAATTTCCTTAGTGAGATCTAGCCCTGAGGAAGGGTTTGAACCCTGGTTTGAATCCCCTTGTTCTCGTTATAATCTAATTAAGAGCTCCTCGACCCTTCGTTGTTTTGATTTTCCTGTTGGCTGAAAACTCACCCTCTTTAATTTCCCTCACTGCTTTCCTTTTGTTCCTTAGGGTTTGCTTTTTATTATTAAGTTCTATGTATTGAGATCTTTTAGGTATTGTCGTCAACCAAGTGTAGACTTATTTCCAGTTCTATTTTACTCTCTAATAACTCCTTCTTATATATATATATCTTATATATATATATATATATATATATATATATATATATATATATATATATATATATATATATATATATATATATATATATATATATATATATATATATATATATATGTGTATTTATTTAAATAAAATTTTAGTTAGTTTCTTTCTTATCTTAGGACTATAAAACAATTCCTAATATTATTTATGAGGTAAAACATTGAAGAGGCATTGGGCATATAAATAATCATAATTATAATTGTAAAATTTTTATAATTAAGATTCTTTATGTAGATATTTTTATTGTTAATTATCTTGAATCTTTTATTTGAATGAAAAAAATTATTCAAATCTTCTGGAAATAAAATGTCCGAGTTATAGGGATAAAATATTTTATTGCTTCAATACTGTCATTGCATTGGTCACTTCATTAAAATCAAAGTAAAATATTGTTACTTCTACCTTGATCACAAATCTTCATTATCATAGATTTATTGCAATATAGTGACGTTTTTAATAAAAAAAAAAAAAAATTCTTAACATACAATTTGACCTTGCAAACACTTTACTGTAATCTCTTTCACAATTTGCGCTATTATTGTACAATAATCACTCCCTCGTGTCTTTATTTGAAGTTATCAGCGTGGAAAATATCCCTTCCTGCAATGAAACCAGGTATGTATTTCTTTCCAATGTTGATAACTAACTTACGTCTCTATCGTTAAAGCTAGTTGCGTTAAAATATTTGTCCTATAATTTCCTGCGTTTGTCTATCGGTCAGTCAGTAACGCTGTCTTTTGTTGCTTTCTGATCAACAAAAGTACCCAATAAAAAATTTGAAACATTGCTGTTATATCGTAAGTAATTAACCCATACACAAGAAAAAATATTGGGAAGTTCCAAAAAATCATCCCCCAAAAACAAGTGGTTGAACTTTTTTTTTTATCGGAAATGCGTCATGTGTGGGTGTTGAGGAGGACGCCCTGAGTACGAAAAATATATATTTCTTTTTTTCGTTTGCACCAATTCATCTTTGTGCCATGTGGTCTTACCCCCCACTATTTTTTAAACAATATAAATATTTTTAGCAGTTTTTTTTTTTTTTACACCAGATTCCAGGCATTTACATGTCTTTTAATAAGTTAATTGTTTGTATATTTTAATAGTGATAAAGAGATGTTATTGCCTGGATTCTGGTGTAAAAAGCATGAAAATGATCCAAAACCGTTTGATGAAACTTGAGTGGAATGTGAATTCTTGAACTATTATTGAGTACCCAATAGACCGTAAGGAGAGCTTTATTTTATGACTATGTGTGACTTTTTGTGTTCTGAAAGCACATATTGGCTCTATTTTTTTTTCTCGTATTTCTTGCAGTAAATAAAAATAGATATTTTGGAGGATGTCAAGTTTATACAAATTGGTCCGAGTAAACTCAAACTCTCATATTCACGTGCATAATTTCTGTGTCCAGTATATTTCATTTATTAGTTGTTTCACGTTTTCTATAATATATTGAACATTATGTTTATTAATATATCTATTATTTGTTATAAATATATCTATTATTTGTTATAAATATATCTATTATTTGTTATAAATATATCTTCTACCCAACGGGGAATCGAACCCATCCTCTCTTCTTCCACGTTTAAAGCTATATTCTTATAATTTCCTGAACTTCTAATCCAAATTTCACAGGCTCCACACGTCTGCACAGACGACACACATTTTTTAAAAAATCACTTTTTTGGACTCAAGGGACCTCAAAAAGTGTCAATCTATCAAATACGAATTTTCGCGTAATTTCAATACTTCATCTTTATGTATACTAGGTATATGAGAAAGTAAAAGTGTTTTTTTAAAAATATATAAAAGAAATTATCGTGTTACTAGGAAAGCTATTCTAGAGTTTTATAAAATAAAATAAAAAAATCCTTCAATATGTCATTATTTAAAACTTTATTTGTATCCAAATATCATTAGCGATCCCTGAAAACTTTATTTACTTATTTCTTATTAAATTATTCAACTAATCATTTTACACACGTGAGTATAATAATTATTTATACGCTATAATATGCCATAATAATATAAAAATGTCTGATTCATGGAAATATCTCTTGGGGCTAATATAGACACAACTGATCACTGATCATAACAGCACAAAGGAAAAGAGAAGCATTATCATAACATCTTATAGATATAATAACTGGTTAGAAACTGAGTTAATTGAATGGGGTTAGTCAAAACTTAAACGAGTATACCTGTATATATAATATATAAGATATAAGTAGAGTGTACAAGGTAAGTGAAATATTTCCCTGGGGACTTACATTAGACTCTAGTCTTATTAAGTTTAACATGAAAACCTTAATATTCTAATCATATCAAGCCAGATACTTAGTACTTACCTTCCTACATCTAGTCTCTATTGCTTTCCTTTCCTTCTTCTCCCTTACTTTCACATTACCTTTCCCTTCTAAGAGCTTCTAAATAATCCTCAATATTAAACATTAATGTATAAATGAAAGATGAAAGATGACATGAATCAACATTCATAATAAAATTAAATAAATAGTGTTAATAAATGTAATCTGCTAATTAGTGTGGCACATAGCTTCCTCGCATCCTACCACGTACTTAATTTATGTTATGCTTTTACCACCCATTATTGTTTTTTGATTTAATTTCCTCCCCTACCCATTTTTGAATCCGAGTTTACCGAAGCTAAGTGATCGATTTAAAAAATGTCTATAGAAATCCGGTTCAGACTCAGAAAACATTTTTGTTCCCGTGTCTGTCTATCGGTCTGTTAGTCTGTCGCTCAATTATTGTGAATTGAAATTTGGATGATGGTTCATTAAGTTTCATCCTTATGCGCCCATTTGTTTCTCTTTTATATGCGCACAAACATACTTTATTTACACCTATATATCTTCAAAAGTACTCATCTAATTTTTATGAAATTTATTTGGTTTAAAATTAGTCTGCTGATAGCCCCTGATTAATTTCAACCGTTTAAACATTGCTAAATTGATTATTGATCGATAATTTTTAAAAAAATCGGGGGGGAAATTAAATAAATTTGACAATAATGGGCTCTAAAAGCATAAAATCATTAAATTATGTATAAGAAATAGGAAGCGAGGAAGCTATGTGCTACACTAATTGGCAGTGTATTATTTTTTTTTTTTAACTGAGAAAATAATTTATTAGAAGATTTGAAGTAGGATATCCAAAGAGGGAGGCCAAGACAAATTCTGAGTGACTATGTGACGTTGAAGGATGCCTCTCTTCTGAGTCAGTAGAGAACAGTCGAAGAGCAGGTGATTAATGGCTTGTGCAGATTTATTATTGCAGTTGCTGGAAGGAGACTCCTTGATGTTAAAACAAGGAAACACGTGTGTATTTTAAATAGATTTGGGTAAGTGGAATTAGATTTAAAAAAAAAGACCTGTTAAAAAATCTGCGTATTATTGGCTTATGATAATATAGGAAAATTTTGGTTTAGAATTTGGATGGGTGAAAAAAAAATTTGGTACACAGAGGTACGGTGTACAAAAGTCAAAATAGTATTTACCCTTCAAGATGCATGTCGTTAGAAAGCTCTTTAAGAACTGTTGTTATGTACACTTTAGTCATATTTTCATATAAGAGGGGGGTGAAATGGAAAAAACACGTTTTTATGCTACATATTTTTTGACCCTAAATTGTCAAAATTCCCTAAATGAACTCAAAAATTCTGGCCAACGAACTCATCCTTTCTTTTGATATTATTATTGACATTTTAAAATTTGTTTGGATTTTTTAAGTGCGCATCCTAGCGTGGGATATCGTTTGGAGTGACACATACATATAATACATACATAAAAAAGGGTCTAAAACGGATTTCCATGAAGAAAATTTTCAAAAATTTTGAAGCCATTGCAATAGCTTAATTTTCTTCGATAATTCGCTAAAAATATTTATATGAGGCAAGAGTATACAATTCTATTTCTATAAGTTTTATTATAGATTGAGTAAGTATCACAAAGCAAGGAACTAAAAAACGAAAAAAATAATTACAGAACTGTTTAGGTATATAACTTATTATAGTTTATTAATGTATAATTTTACAAAACAATTTAAACAGTGAAAACGTAAATATTAAATATACTTTTTTTATTTTGAAAAATGAACAGGAATAAATTTTAAAAAATTGTTGAGGTTTTCAAGAAAAAGAATTCAAAGTAGATAAAATAATTTTTATTTAAAAATAAATTTCGTGCTTCAGTAAATTAACTTAAAAAAATTATGTTTAAACATTTACAAAGTATATAGCATTATATATAATTATGCAATTTATTTATTTTTTAAAAAAAAATTAAATAAATACAAAATGAAGTTTTAAATAACCAGGTATTTAGTTTTCATTTAGCTTTTTTGTTTCCTTTAATTTAGAATAAACAAAGAGTTAAAAAGAAAATTTAAAAAATAATGTATAAATAAAAGGAAAGCTAAGGTTGGTAGTTTAGTGGAGTTGTGACTGCTCACTAATTGTTGACAGACTAACTAGAACTAGGGGAGAAAACCTAATGTAATGTACCAGAGGCTAAATACAACCAGACATGAACTTATATTCATTAGACTATTAGACGATAAACTAATTCAATAAATAACCTCTTGTAAAAGTTTGCAAGATAAATTACCCAACTATAATATTTTGGAAAACAAACATTTTAAAAATATGCATATAAAAAAAATTCAACAAAAACTTTATAATTGGGATATATTTACAAAATATTAATTAGAACAACTTAATCATTTTTTTATTTATTTATTTTTATTGTTAATGCCGTGTTGTTGGTAGATAGCGTGGGATATGGGGGAGGGGGAGAGGGTATGATTCACAGCTTTGAACTGATAGAAGATGAACAATTAAACGGATTATTTTAGGGCTCGTTTGATAAAATGTACTATTACTAATAGGCTCTTTTTTGTTTGGTTTTATTTGATTTTTCTTTTCTTTTGTCAACCAAAACATTCCTTTTACGACAGGACAGGGAGATTTGGCCACTTTACTCATCTACTGTGATGTGATCATCTGTGTGAAAAATGTCTCCCCTCTCTGGGATTCGAAACTCACCAGTCATGTCGGTGTTTAGACCTAGGTTTCAGGCAAGTTGCAAGTACGCAAATCATTTTGGCTACGCCGATCCCCTGCTCTCTTATTAATTTAATTTTCAATTTACTCATATCATTTGATGTTGTTCTCAACTTTTTCAACAGATATGCGACGACATTTCTTCTTTTATTTATCTGACTTGTTCTCCTGTGCTCGGGTTTAATTTATACAGTGTTCCTTCCTGCCTTGCTGAAACCGAGATAAAGTGTTTAGATGTTGCTAAACTCTGCCTAGTACTAACCATGTTGCTAACTAACCGAGATAATTTTCAGTGAACTCTTATCTTGTTTTGGTTGGGATTATCCTGTTAAACATATAGAGTAGATTAAGTACTCCTCTTCTCTCTCTTTTTTTTTTTTTTTTTTTTTTTTTTCTTTCTTTCTCCTCAGAAACCTTTATTTTTCACCCTTCTATCTTTTTTTTATAGTTTAATAAGTGGTCTTTCATCTTTACATTATCTCCCCTCTATCTCTTTTTCTCCCTCTATTTCTCAATGTTGTTTATCGTGATTACATTATAATAACCCCCCTCTTCTCTTATTATATTCTAGCTTTATACTTTTATCTTATCACTTGCAAACCATTATTTTTATTAATAATCGTGTATATTAATAACATACAACGTAACACAAATTTTATGTTCACATTTTAGTAATATGCATAATGAAATACTCATCATATGTTAATGCTCATAATGTCTATTATATATGCTCATATATGTATTATAAGAACTCATCATCAGTTTTGCCCAACGTTGCTATTTATACCTAAATCTTCATCATGGTTTCACAACAAAGGAAAATAGTCTGCTAATTATTGTGGCATATAGCTTCCTCTCGACCTATTACTGGACGAATGGCTGAATGTAAATTGAAGTAGTGTTCAAATTTTACCTGTTCCGAATTCCTGTGGGGTCACATTTCAGATTCCTGTCCGGAATTTTGTTTTTCCATACGGATAAAAGTTCAATTAGCAGTATTTATTGCGCGTAGTCAGTTTAAATTGGCATGGGACCCATCTGTGGGCTTCTTTCGACAAACCATCCAAATTTCTTCAAAATCGGATTAGTACTTTTACATATGTACATGTTAATAAAAAATACAAGTTGTGCCTGTACAAAAAAGAAAGCAATGGGCGCAAATGGTTGATTTATAATAAGACTAAGAATGGGTTAGTTATAACCTGCCATCTTAATTTCATCAAAATCGGATAAGCTGTTTTTTAAGATATTACGGTTAAACGACGTACACTAGACCAAAAATGTTCCCTGATGTCTGAAACAGATTTCTGTATTGGACTTTTTGAATTCGGGGACATAAAAAATGGTCTTCTGAATGACCTCAACGATTCAGATACCTTCGGTAAGCTCTGAAGCAAAATGAAATAATTGTTCATTACCATTTTTCTTTGGTTGTGTACTCCTGATAGAGATATAGATGAGTAGTATAGAAACGTAAGATGTTTTGTAGTTTTTCTAAACCGATTTCGTTGTTGTTTTTTTTTGTTAATTTATATTTAAAAACTGTGTGTTTTAAAAATTATAAACTTCACTAGCTAATTGTTACTTCTTTTTGAGTTATAATTTCAACTTTCATTTCGTAATTTAATACAAAGAAAAAACAAAGTAACATAATCAATAAAAAGGAACCTTATCACCAAGTTACTTTGAGGTTAACTACTTTCACAAGAATTTATATGAAAGTGGACGTTACAGTCAAAAAATACACTTCACGGAGATAGTCCGGACCTTGGATTACACGTTCAAAACACTACCAATTAAGCTACTCCGGAGAATTATTTTTCTCTGTTTGAAGCGATAGACATGTTCCTATTAGTAGCAAATTGTTACATGTGCTATTTATTTCCTTAAATTCTATTTTTGTGATTTTTTAAAATATATGAATAAGTTTAAACTATGCCTAATATTTCCAGCAAAGCTCAATAACCCTGTGATCCTCTAACCAACCTGTTATCACTACCTAATTAGTTTTAGGAGAGTGTAACTATTATTAATGAAACAAAAAAGTAAGTATTTTTCGCTTGTCCTAGTCATAAAAGATAGTTAAAACACAAGTCCTGATCCCCTATCACGTTTCTGATAACGCTTTTAAATGCTTGATAACTCAATAACATTGTCATTAAGCTTAAACGTAAAAGTTCATCCAGTGTAATTTGCTTTTAAACGCTATAACTACATTCGAGTACCCAGGACGATAATAATTGTTATCCTCTTAAAGCACTTAAATAATTATAGTTATTAGAAATAGTTTTCTCCTTTCCGCACTTTAATTATAACCGGCTTCGTAACGCCAGATAAGCAAAAAAACTCTATTTCACAAACAACTTATTTATTTTTCGTAATGAATATTAAAATATATCTTTATTTAAAAAATAATTAAAATAAATAGATAAATTGTATGCTCAATGTTATATAAATTGTGTCATTCTAAATTCATTTTAGCATATTTTATATGAAGAAATATTATAAACATAGAAGCATGATTATTTTATTTTTTAAATTATAAATTCTATTTTTATTTTACCCTTGTAAGTTATTTGGGATTATATTTATAACTGTAAACGCTAATTCTATTGAAGGTTCCACATGTGATATTTTAGTAGGTACTATACTTTTTAATACTCTTTTTACTGATTTTTTTTTAATCTGAAGCAATCTCGTCTTAATGGCTTTTTGAATCTCGGACAATTTCAATTTTTTTCTCTCTACTTTTCCCTTTTTTTATTTGTCCAAAGGGAAGTATTGTGTTACAGATCTGACAGGCAGAATAACCTCCCTTCTCTCTCGGTCTGGTTTTAATTTTCCAATTTTCTATCGTGTCACTGAAATGATGCCATGTGAAAAAGGTAGGAGGATCGTGCTTTTTTTTCACATAGTTTTGTGTTACAATAATCAAAAATTTCATCGTTTTAATATGGCTACAGGAAAGGTTTTCTTAGTCGTTATAAAATTGAATTTTCCATTGTTTTAATAAATTGATTTTTTATTTGTCACATTTAATTCGGAAAATTTATTCTTAATTTAAAAAATCCTTAATACCACCTTTGTGGTTAAATGATTAGTCCGCTTTAATTAGTTTATTTAAGTACATATATTTTTCGCTTATTCTTTATATATTTTCTAGGGAGACGCAGCATTGTGGCGTAGGATACGGAATTAACATTACTGAAAAAATCTCTTGATATTGTTACATAATTCCTCTGCTTTTTGAAGTAGGGATTTATTAAATAGTCTAAAACATTATACACATGCCTGTATTATGTACTTATAAGATAGTATGGTAGCTTTTTAAATTGTTGCTTATAAAATTAAAATAATTTGTCTGCACTAAACTAATTAAATCTAAATTTAATCGCGAATAATTTTTATCGCTATATTTTATGAAAAGTTAGTTCAGTAAGATATGAAAATGAAGAAAGAAAAACCGACCGAGACTCCGATTTAAAAGGATTTTTAATAGACATGAATAATAATTTAAATTTAATCGCTATATATTTTATAATGTAAGTTATGAAAACGAAGAAAGAAAAAAATCGACCGAGACTCCGATTTAAAAGGATTTTTAATAGACATGAATTTAAACATTTGTAGATAAGGTCTAACTATAAACCAATAGAATTATTTTTAAGGCTATTATTACGCTCTTGAACGTTATTACACGTAATTTATTAGTTTAAGTTGTTTTGGCGGGAACAATTGTAACAAATATTTATAATTTGTAGCAATATGTATCTTCAATCTTCTTGTATTTTTTTGAACCCTCTTTTTTCCAATTTTGAACGCTGAATAAAAAACACTATAATAGTTATATGTTTTTTGGGTCTATAGGGTTTTTTTAAAAATGTGTATTCTTTTAGGTTTAAAAAATTAACACATTTTCACTTCTTTTTTTCTTCTCTATAGCTATATTTCGCCCTCACCTTGGGCTTCTTCAGGCTACAAATCAACAAAAATTTTCCTAATTATTTTAACATATTTCTAACAGGTTGTAAGAGCAACATATTAATATTTAATTTTCAAACAATAATAATAACTAATAAAAAACAATAAATACCTTGTTAAAATTTCTCAATCATATGAGTCAGTCAATCCATAAGTTAAAAGTTTAAAAATTTTTCTTTTTGTATAAAAAACAACAAAAACATCACATAATATAATGAGAAAAAAACAACAAAAAAAAAACTTTGAATCTCCCCTGTCAACTATCAGAGGGAGACTAAACATTTAGTATAATAAACCACATTATCATAATGTTTTGGTAGGTCAGAGTTCTAAATAACAATCTTTCTTACCTTCTATTGTTTTGAATCTTCATAATATAAACACACACATACATATTTACACACCCACACTAAGACATTCATACACACTTAATTTAAACTATTTTAGTTACAATGTTTTCCTTAATTTTGTTTAATTTAAATCTATATTTAATTGTTTTGTTATTATAATGGTTTAGAATATTTACATTTTCCTACAATGTTATATTTTATAAAACTATATACATATATATAACCCAATTTATATAAATTTTATTTTTAATAAATTTAATTTTTATAATTTTAAATTATATTCAATTTACAGTCGAAAAAGAAAGTAATAATAGTTTGAATTATTTAGACATAACAATTTATAGAGATAAAGACGGAAATTTAAAAACAAAATGGTTTGAAAAAGAAATCAAAAATAGCAAATTTTTAAACTACAAATCTAACCACCCTATGTATCAAAAAATCAACTCAGTATCTAACTTAATTTCTAAAGCCATAAAATCAACAGACAAACAATTCATTCATGAAATAAAAAATACTATTTTTAAGAAGCTCCAAAAAAACTTTTACCCGATAAAACTTGTAAAATCCCTATGGTATAAAAATATTAAAGAAACTAAGAAACTAGACAAAACTAATAATTTAAAAAATAAATTCCATAGCTTAGTATACATAAAAGGATTAACTGATGAAATTAAACAAACCTTTAAAAAGTTTGACTGTAATGATATTAATTTTGGATTAAAACCCACAAATAAAATAAAAGATAGGTTTTTCACAAACTTAAAGGACAAAATAGAAACTCGAAAAGAAATTGGAGTTGTATATAAAATACAATGTAATGATTGCCCAAAAGTATATATAGGTCAAACTAGGCAGTTATTTAACAACAGAATAAACCAACATATATCTGATGTAAAGAGTAAAACCGATAAAACTGCCCTTGCCCAACATTCAAAAAATTTAGATCATAAAATGAATTTTGAAGAGGCAAAAATTATAGGGAAATCAAACAACACATCAAATAGATTAATTTTGGAATCAATACACATAGGAATGGAAGAACATAGAATGAACAACATAACGGATGCAAAAGAAATAAACAAACATTATAGTGCCATATTAAAAAATATAAAAATAAAAAAGTAACATTTAAAATTATAAAAATTAAATTTATTAAAAATAAAATTTATATAAATTGGGTTATATATATGTATATAGTTTTATAAAATATAACATTGTAGGAAAATGTAAATATTCTAAACCATTATAATAACAAAACAATTAAATATAGATTTAAATTAAACAAAATTAAGGAAAACATTGTAACTAAAATAGTTTAAATTAAGTGTGTATGAATGTCTTAGTGTGGGTGTGTAAATATGTATGTGTGTGTTTATATTATGAAGATTCAAAACAATAGAAGGTAAGAAAGATTGTTATTTAGAACTCTGACCTACCAAAACATTATGATAATGTGGTTTATTATACTAAATGTTTAGTCTCCCTCTGATAGTTGACAGGGGAGATTCAAAGTTTTTTTTTTGTTGTTTTTTTCTCATTATATTATGTGATGTTTTTGTTGTTTTTTATACAAAAAGAAAAATTTTTAAACTTTTAACTTATGGATTGACTGACTCATATGATTGAGAAATTTTAACAAGGTATTTATTGTTTTTTATTAGTTATTATTATTGTTTGAAAATTAAATATTAATATGTTGCTCTTACAACCTGTTAGAAATATGTTAAAATAATTAGGAAAATTTTTGTTGATTTGTAGCCTGAAGAAGCCCAAGGTGAGGGCGAAATATAGCTATAGAGAAGAAAAAAAGAAGTGAAAATGTGTTAATTTTTTAAACCTAAAAGAATACACATTTTTAAAAAAACCCTATAGACCCAAAAAACATATAACTATTATAGTGTTTTTTATTCAGCGTTCAAAATATGTATCTTTATATCTTATAATCTATATTTAGCCCACTTCCTGACTACCTAGAAAGCTGAGATTTGCAGATTATACATTTCTGATATCAATTAATCAATTAGTTGTGCAAAATCGTTTGTATTAGCCGACGAATCAACAATTTTCCTGATTTATATGGAGAAATTTTGACTGTAAAATTCGAAAAGAAATCTTATCAGGAATTCAACAACGATAACCACCGACAGGTAAGTGAGGCTAGAATAGATTGCAAGATTTAATGTGGCCAAGACAAATAAGTATAACATAATTTTGTACCTATTTAATAAAAATAATTAAAACACTCTTTTATAAAACTGCATTAAAAAAGAGACTGTTATAACCACATCAGTGATCACATAACATTGAAGCGATCACAGTATAAGTGTGGCGCACTATTAACAGTTTTTTGTCACCCCACGCTTTTACCTTTAGTGACACACGCATTACTGTGATCGCTCGCTTCTTTTTTGTATACATTTCATGTATGAAAAGTTATGTTTTCACCCAAAACATTTTTTTCGAGACTTCAACTAAATTATCCGTTTTAGGTGTTTTTAAGACCTCCTGAGTGGTTTTTAGCATGACATATGTGTGTTATCATCGTAGCGCCCAGGTTATTTAACCTAGAGAGTTGAAACTTGACAGAAAAATCAGTTCTTACTTCTAGTTGTGCTGCCCGGAAAATCAACATTTTCCGCCCTCTTGAACCCAGTTTGCTGAGTCAGCAAAACTTGAAAACTCGAAAATGGTCCTGATCGAGTTGAAATTTGGCACGAATGTACCTCTCTGTATGACAAAGAAGCCCACCTAATTTCATTTTGATATTGGCCGCCATTTTGAAGTTATCGATTTTGTAATTTTGAATCATTTATAGTTAATACTACCAAACTATATAAATACGTTTTTGACATATTGGTTGAAACCGGTAAAAAAATAGCGAACAAATGAATTTCATGATATGAAATTTCATTATTTTCTTTAAAAGTTATAAGCGAACATAATTATTAATTTGTGCAATACTTTTGTTAAACTAAACGTCAAAGTTTGTCTTTGATCAGTCAAAATACCGCCAAAATTCAAAAAATTAAATAAATGAAATAAAATAAATAAAAATAATGAATATATTTTTTGTTTTTTTGTAAAATGATAATAAAAAATCAGTTAGTTCAAGACGGTCACCCATCTAAGTACTGACCACGCCCAATGGTGCTTCCTCCTGCTGCTTGGACTTCGAAGTTCCTAGGTACCCCTTACCCTATTTTATTTTTATTTTTTTAAATATAATATTTTCTAACATAAGTTAAAAATGATATTATGCCACAATATTGACAACCTTAAAAGAAGTTAAATAAATATAAACTTGTAATTGGATGTAATTTTACTTCTATTTAAATTTAAATTCTTCTTTTTTAAATTAAAAGTTCAAAAATGTCTTTAATAAGTTTATTATTATTTGTTACACTAAATATATTTACCTGACCATTATCATCAGTCATTTATAAACAGCAAATTATAACCATACTGTCTAGTATTTAAATTTAATTATGGATTTAAGTATCTATTAATTGCTGTTAAAAAATTGATAATTTTTCGTTGTTGAAATATTATTAAGAATGAGTAAATTTCGCAACATTTAAGTAGAAACAACTTACTTTGTTTAAGTTTTTTATGGGTTTTAGGCTGGTTTGTGTAAGTTTAAAACGGACGGTATCTTATCTAAAACTTACCAAGTGGATAGGATTACTTGGTGCCGGTCTATTGTTTAACAGATAGCCATCTAGATGGAATCATTTGGATTATTGACTTGGCTCCACCTCCTCGCACAGTTTACTTCCTGTTTTTAAAGCCTTGAGACTTTCAGATAGTTCTTTTCCTTAAAAAGGGCTGAAAGCAAAAAAAGAAACTTGGCTCTGACTGAACTTCCTCTTATCTTAACACGTTATCTACTTTTCGTGGTTGAAACTAGAGAACTGTATAGCTTTCCCGTTTTTTTTTTTTAATAAGAAACCCTTTTACCTTTTCAACGCTTTCTTTCTTTCTGCCGATTTAGATCTGATACTTTTTTTTTTTTTTTTTTTTTTAAATGTAATTCACTTTTACCTCTTATTCTTATAAACCATATTATAAATTTTGCTCATGCATTATAGTTTCATTGTTAATTTTAGCATAGAAGTTTTATAATTTACGTCTTTCTATTGAATCCATCTTATTTTTTACTTTTAAGTCTAAAACACCAGATTATGTGTAATCATTTTAATCATAATTGAAGAGATTGTCGGAGCCGAGTTTCTTCTGTTCCATATCTGCTCAATGTACTAATCTGCTTATTAAAATGTATCGACTTTCTGGGATTCGAACCTTATACACCATATGTGTCAACAAACAAGTTTCAAATACGCTAACCATTTCTCTACGTCTCTTTTGTTTGTTCTTTTACATAATATTAAACGAAATAACAATTACATTGATTAATATTATAGTGGTTGGTTTTGAGTATTCTTTATTTCTTCTCCTAAATTTGTTGTAGTTATGCTTGACCAGCAATACACATAAGCATTGATGTTTTATTTGTTGTTGTTGTATTTTTATCAATAAGTATCTGAAATAATTAATCTAACATAATGTGTTTTATAATATTATTTATCTTAATCGCTTTCTGATTGAATAAATTATAGCATTTAATGCATCTCTTCTGAACTTTTTTAAAATAATACAAATAAAGTGCAAATTTCATATAATTACATTGTTTGCAATATAATTTCGTTGGTCCAATTCGTCCATAGGCCATAGGGTGTCGTGCCCCACACGACATATCTTTATAATTACAATGTGGATAGCATTTGAGGATTACGGAGATCAATCAAAAGTAAAAAATTAAGTAAATAAAAAAAAAATTATTACTTAAAAAATCTAAAATTCTGATCCATAATATGCTTAAATTCTCTTGCTTTATAACACCTCAAGCTTATAAATTTTATTATTATAATATTTATTGATTTCATGTTTTTGTATTTATATCAACCGTCCACGAAAATGTAATATTGCTTAAAATTAGTGTGACCCCACTGGTAATCGAAACAGATTATATTATTACTAAATTTTCATTTTGCAGTGGGATCAAAATATTAGGATGCGAAGAAGCTATATGCCATACTAATTGGCAGATAATTTTTAAGTAAAATTCAGTCAAAAGTTAATTGTTGAAAAACCACAAACGCTACTGTTTATTAGATGCTGCGGTTACGTCCACTTGAATGATATTATTTTTAGTGAGCTGATTCTGACGATTCCTATTGTTTGTTTTTTTAACGATGCAATTGTAATTTTTGCTTTTTGTTGAGTTTTATTTACAATGGGAGTTAGTTTCAAACAAAAAGTTTCACTCTGTAGAAACACATAATTTTTGCTGGAACTATAATTTTTATTTTTTAATTGATTATAAAAATTACATGAATTGTTCTAATTATAAATTTTAGTCATACAAACACCACCAGGACGAGTTTATGAACAGAAATGTTCCCTTCTTTTGTCATTCTATTGTATAATTTTCTACACGCAACGATGTTAGTCTAAATTCTTCTGGCACAATTCAATGTATTAAAAAAAAATAAATGTAATAAAAAACCTTTTAATTTGGTTATTCTATCTAAATGCTAATAAATTGTTACATTATAAATTGAAGGTTTAACTTTGCTCTGTCAATTTATAAAGCCTCGTAATTTATGTATTAATTCTGATTTAAACAGTTCTAAATTGTTTTTTTTTTTTTTTAAATTATAATTTTCATGAAGTAATGTATTATTTATTTTTTTAATGTAGTATTTTTCTATATATTTTTTTCTTTCTTTCTTTTCTTTTTAACACCATCTAATATTCTATAATTTTCGCTTGTTAATCAAACTATAATAATACCATTTATTGAAATTAATCAGATTAGCTTACCGCTGTGGTACCCTCACGGGTTATAAGGTTACAATGGGTTACATTTTTTTCCTGTGCTATAATACAATAGGTACATATAGATTATCTTTAAATTTCAGGGACAATACAATATTCCAGATTTTTAACATTCTAGAAATAAAACTATAAGTTGCATGCTAGCATCAACATTAATTTATAATGCTAACAAACAACAAGACTAGTAATTTACAATGATACAAACATTAATTTAATAAATAGCAAATAAATATTTAATATTTACATATTATATATATATATATATATACTATATATATATATATATATATATATATATATATATATATATATATATATATATATATATATATATATAAATATATATATATATATATATATATATATATATATATATATATATATATATATATATATATATATATATATATATACTATATATATATATATATATATATATATATATATATATATATATATATATATATATATATATATATATATATATATATATATATATATATATATATATATTATATATACCAATAAGTACCTAAATATTATATTATTATTTGCTATTTATTAAATTAATGTTTATATCATTGTAAGTAGTAAAAAAAAAAAAAAAAAAAGTCTTTATCTTAAATATATATAATAGGAGAAAAATATAAAAAATATATATCATAATCAAATAGATATAAATAAATAAATATCTTAAATATATATATAAGATAGGAGTGATGTCTGGACATTTATCCGATTGGGCTCAAATTTTGTATTTACACTAAATAAGTCCTAAACTTTTGTTAAACTTAAACTTTTTTATTATCACTGATAACGAATTTAAATTTAGAAAATTTTGTGTCTGTTTGTCTGAGTGTCAATCACGTCCAAACGGCTGAACAGATTTTGTTGGTTTTAGGATACAATTTTAAGCTCAATTCTGCGGGTGTTATAGGCTATAAAACCTTTTGGTAGCTTTATATGGGGGCGGAGAACGGGGCTTCTAAATAGATTTCAAAGTTCTAATTTTATTTTTTATATAAAATGTATTTAACCAAAATTGTAGAAGAAGCTACTGACAATATTTTATGTTCTGTGGAAATTTCTGTAGGAAGAACTGTTCAATCGCTGTCAAAAAATATTTAGATTTATTTTTTAAAACATGTATTATTTAAATAGTTTATAAATCATTGAGAAGACAATTTTTTATAAATCACACCTTACCATGCCTAAACCTTTATAACATA
The DNA here is from genome assembly GCA_951217055.1 of Gerris lacustris. Classification (NCBI taxonomy): domain Eukaryota; kingdom Metazoa; phylum Arthropoda; class Insecta; order Hemiptera; family Gerridae; genus Gerris; species Gerris lacustris. Next base: position 36,283,980 of record OX578281.1, read on the forward strand.
ATTATCACCACTTCTTTAAAACGCTAAAATAAATTCTTTGAGTATATACATAGTATAATAATTTCTAAATTATATTGATATCTGCCAATAGGTATTGTACAAAATTTTATTCCTATGGGAAGATATAGGGAAAAGTAAGAAAAGAAGGGGAATCGAGCCCAGACCGATCTTCTAAAGATAGGAAGTTAATACTTGAGAAAGGGCTCCTATTTTGGATGTAAACATATAATATATTAATCAAAGATAATTCCAATTTTAACTCAGGAATGTGAAAAGACACGGGGGATACAGAAGGAAAATACCTACCGCTGCTTTTCCCCCAAAGTTAACGTATAAGAATTTTTCATCAGTAGTCGGAATTATTTAGTAATTTGTAATAAAGGGGAGGGGGTATAAAAATAAGAGGAGGGATAGAATCTAGATATTCTTAATTAAGAAAATAATTTAAAAGTTTCTTGATGGTAGGTTTATAAACCCATCAAATTAAAAATAACACACTCCGCAGCGAAGGAAGGGTATCCAGCTAGTTATATATAAAATGCTATATGGTTTTTATTATATATATAAAATTCAGAAAAACCCAGGGTTCTGTTAAAAAAAAAAAACACATACGACATCATTCTCAAAATCCCGATGTTTTTGTTTAATTTAAACCTTATTTATAGGATCTATAACAGAAGAAAATTTAACTTAATTCAAGTTCCCGTTCGTTGATGGTCTTTCTGAAGGCATTCAGCCGATTTTACGACGAGAAATAAATAAATAATAATCGTGAGAGACAACCTGTCCCCCAAGTCAATCAAATTTTTATAGTTTATTTGCAGTTTAATCTATTGCTCTTTGTTTCTTGCTGGTTAATCATTTTGTCAAAATTATGTTAAAGTGCTTAATGCAAGGTAATTATCTTGGGAGATATGGCACTATAAAAGTGTAAAGAAAACTGAGATATTAACTAAGCAACCTTTTGGCACGATTCGTGATTTCAATGAGTTTAGCGATTTGCCTGCATAATGAATTATAAAGTGATTAAGTGGCATTGGGCATTAAAATTGGCTCATAAATGGTTGTCATCTTGATAAATTAGTGAGTATTAGGATATTAAATTATACCAATATTTTGACTAGGGAGATGACAAATATATATATATCACACTTACTACATGTGTTATTAAATACATTATAAGGACTTAAAGGAAACAGCTGATAACTTGCTATTTAGCAGTATAACTATTGCCACTATTTAGTTGTATGTGAATTGTGAGGTTGTGTGTATTGAGGGGTTTGTGTATTGGAAGGTTATGTTTGTTTTAAGGTTAGGTTCATTTTGATGTTATGTTATTGTGAGGTGTATTGTGACAGCTGCAAATCTGAGAGTACTCTGGGGCCAGTTTTAACTAAATAGATAGATGAATTAGCGAGCTAATAAAAATAAATGAGTTGTCTCTCGGTATAGCCAGCAACAGTCTATTTTTCCTATTTCCTGAAGCATTGTTACCTTTATAATCATTATACATACATTATATATATGAGAGATGTCTACCGTCACATCAATGAACTAATGGCCCTGTGCATGGCTTAGATATGGTATCTTTCCAATGTAGTTTCGCTGTTGCTTTGTGAAGAATAAATTCTTCCTGTGCTAATGAACATAATGGTTTGTTTCGACTGATATTTTGTGGAACCTACTCATTCTAATTTTAAATCGAATGAATATATAAACCCGGAGGTTTTATCAATATAGTAAAATCTTGATTTATAATCATGCTGTCTCATTTTCGTTTAATTATTTGCCTATTTGTCACGGTTAAAATAAGAAAAAAAGATCCACGAAGAATAAAATAAAACACGGAAGTTGCATTAAATGCACTTTCATTATTTGTGTTAAGCTATAGAATTGAAGCTTTGCATTAAAACCTCGTCTGATCAGTGAGTAGTGGTTTAGTTTTCAATACCTAGTATAAACTATTTTTTTATCGAGACTTCAATAGACATTCGTCAGAAGTGTCATATATAAACAGCAAAGAATATATGTAGAAGAAAAGAAGATAAAGTTAAATTTCATTTACATAAAAAACTAATTAATACCATTATAAAAAGTACGTGAAGATAGATTTTTACCATTAATTCATCGTCTTACGATGGTTTGAGAAACGCTTAATTTTTGAGAACGTCGTAGAATTTATGTTGATGGTCATTTGATATACTTGTATGTAAAAGCAGCAGTGTTCTCAGAAAACGTTTTGCTCTACCTCAAGGTGACTTATTGTGGAACAGTCCAGTTTCTTCAAAATTTTCACCGAACCATTTCTATTTGCTTGTTTGATATTAATGGAACAATAATTGTATTTCCATAAGTTTTAATACCTTTTTCTTATGGAATTGACCACAATTTAGTTTGACCTTAGACATGTTTATGGTTTAATTAGGGGAAATTAAATTCCACGTAAAAATAAAACATAAAAATACAATCTGTTAAATACAATCAGTTTTGGGTATTCAAAAATCTAAAAGCTGGTTAAGGAAACCCCATATTTTAGAAAAGTTTGCCTGAGTTATACCAAATTGATTTTTCCCTAAACCCTGCTGTATTGGTTACGGTTTTACAAAGGCTGTTTTCCTAAATCTGATTCAAATTATTTAACTCAATCTTTTAGCGAATTATGTAGTTTTATCTAATTCGAAAACAAATTAATTTTGTAATTCATTTTTCTTTTCTTTTGTTTTAGGTAAGAACAGTTATTATTGATGGTTGGTAGTTTTTCCTGAAGGGTTCGTATTTGTTACTGTTTCTTATTCACTTTATATTATCTAATGGATTAATGTAAAAAATACTGGTATTTTTTTTACTTTAGCACCCCCATATATCCCTTTGTGTTAATATGTAGTTATTTAGACAAAGGAACATTCTACCGAGTAGCATATATTCCTTAGTCTAAATTTCTATTAAGACGAAGGGATAATAAATATCCCTTAATAAATTTTATTCCAGTGTACCTTGGGACAAAGGAATATCACACTTGTGTTTATAATTTGATCATATCCCTTAGTCTAATTAACCATTAAGATAAAGGAATATTAATTATAAAAATGCCCCAAGAGTCTCAATGTCTTAGGGAGACATACACATAAACCTTAGTGACTTTTGTAGGGCAGACTATTGTTTAGAACCAGAACCAGAGGGGTCGCTCAAGTAAAAAAAATGCCAAAATACTTTTTAGGGTCCGTAGGCAAAACCAAGTACCCTTATATTTTCCTGCGTGTGTCTGTCTGTCCGTCCGTCTGTCGCCTGCTCTCACGGCTACATCTTTTATCCGTTCTCTTTGAAATTTGGCATATATGTGTATAGTAGCTACCCACACATTTTAAAAAAAATATTTTTCAATTAAATTAGGGTAAAATAGTTATGCGTTATTTTTTTTTTTTTTTTTAGAGACCGTGTGGGGTATCATATGCTTGTCGAGCTGATTACAAAGATGTATAATTTTTCTGTTATAAGCTTTGATAGGTCCAGCGTAGGTGAGTTTGAAGTTGGTGTGAAAAGTGCCCCCCCCCCCCCTTCTATCTCTCTTATGTAAAGTGTGCAAAAAATCTGAAAAAAAATATTCCTTAACATTCTTCGACCAAAAGTAAAGATACCATAGTCCGGTTCACCGGCAAAAAATACTTTATCAGAAGTTTGTATGTGTGTTTTGAGAATATCCCCAGAGAATAGACCCATAGGATAGTTCAAAGTAGGCTTTTTAGCATTTTAAAAATAACACGTGGCAGGAGGAACGCGCGCTATCCATGATAGCCAGTTAAACTTCTACTAATACTGAGCTAATATATGTAATAACAGCTCCATCAATAGGTTCTACTTAAACAATACAGTGTTGCCTACGGACCCTCGATGTGTGCTGACTAGCACACACTTTTATTTATCAAAGCTGAATCCATAAAGCTAATTAACACTATACGGTCGCCAGATAAGCCTAAACTGATTGTGCATCCACAATCACACAATACGGTTAGCTAAATAGATGTTGACGTGCCAAATCAGACTTCCCGCCTCACGTTAGTGGGATTGAATATATGAAGTCAGACATATTCATATAGCGTATAGCGTATACTGTTACTGGAACGGTCAATCAGTCTCCCCACTCACTATACGGTCGCCGAATTCTGTGTATGGGCCTTTAAGATTGACCTTCTTTTTACGATTTTATTACTGACTTATATTATCTAGTTATTTTATATAAGCGGCATATATTATACCAATTGAATAATTATGAGATTAGGATTATATTTATTATTTAAATTAAAATAATTTAATTTTTGATTAAAAATGATTAAAAACGTAATTCTACATAAGAGTAAAAGTTTTTTTCTACTTTCGTTCGTTTATTGATTTATCTACGAGTATATAAAACCTCTAATCGCTGGAGAATGTTCCAGGTTCGAGTCCCAACTTCAGAATTGATTATTATACTTTTTTTTAAATTTATTATTTTATGTCTTTAAAGTTTGTGTTTAATTACACAATTGAATAGTTGTCTTTGCGTTAGCAAGAAATATGTTTTTTATGTTCATTTATATAGTACATATAATATTAAATCTGATTTTAGTAGCTAAATTGGCAGTGACAAGGTTCCAGTCACAATAATTATTTGAATTTAGAGTGACACTCTCCAGAGTAGTGGGTTTCAAATAAATGGCCCACCGAGTCTGCTATCATATTGGTAGGTCTCTAAGGCCCCTGGTTAATATGACAGCTGTCATATTAGCTAAACTCTCTTCTTGACTTTACCACATTCCTACTTTTTTCCATATTACGTTTTGTTCTAAGATTGGCCGCATTTTCCATATTGTCTTTTAACATTTTCTTAAGGTTTTTTCCACCGTTTATTAGTTTCAGTTTTGGTTACAAGGAGTAGCTATGCACCTGGACACAGTTACAAATTTCTCTAATGTTTCTGGTTCTACTCCGCATGTACTAAATAAAATCTTGTCTGAATGATCTGATCTGATAGCCTAAATCCCAGCAAATTGATTTAAATTAGTTTTTTTTAATAGTTGATCACATGTTTCCTTATAGCTACCAAACAAATATATTAAAGTATCAACTATGTAGCTTATCGACTGTGAATGAAATTACAATTGAGGATAGGGAGGATCTATTCTTATATTTACACCTTAAAAATAAGGAAAACTTTTTTCAAAGTGTCAGTTAATCCACCATTTTTATTATTTTATTTTTGACTTATGCTCGCAACTCTCAATTGTTATTAAATTAATATTGACTCTTATATTTACAGAAATAATAATGTAGGTTTTTTTTGTAGATTTATCAAGATCTATCTTACTAAGTCGATTAAATATGATGAGGTACCCTTTCATAAGCTCTTTGTTCGTAAAAGTTTAGATATAGACGATAATCAAATCCATGGGTCTAATACTTTATTTACGTAGCTACGGAGAGTATTTGTCACTTAATTTCTGCAACTTAAAAGCGTTTATAAAACTTAACTCTTTGTAAATGTATAGTATTTTTTTCATTGGTTATCATTCATAAATATACATCTATTAAGGCGCATCTACCCCCCCCCCCCCATCGCATCTATCGGGCGCATCTATCGCCCGAATATCGAGGCAAATGTGTAGCCTGTTCAATCGCATCGCCGCTAGTGGCGCTCGCGCTGGGAGCGGTTTTTTGAGACGAGTCAGAGGCTTGTTTCGACGAGGCGAACACTCGGTGAGTGTGTTTGGTTGGTTCGAGTTGTGGGGACGAACGGAAGAATGCCACTTGCGAGTGTCTGCGAGTCAAGAGCGGGAATGTGTTGGATGTGCTATAAGATATCGCAGATTGTTTATTATACATTAATTGAAATAGATTATTTAACATTTTTTAATTAAAATAGTTTATTAATAAAATTGTTTTAAAGTATTTATTAATAATAATTATTTATGAATTTAATCAGTTTTTTTATTTATTAAAAATTTATATTTTTATGAATTTATTAATTTTAAATTTCTTTTTGCACTGTATATATTTTAACATTTTTAAACAGTTCGTGTAAAAATTGTTGGGGTTTTAACATTTTCTAAGAAAATTAAAAGTTAAATGGTGTTGTAATATCACTCAAAACCTTTTTAATTTTAATTTTTTCCTCTTTGATCTTATATAATAAGAACAATTTCTTTCTGGAATATCAAATAATTTGGAATTATTCCTTTTAGATAATTTATATGCATATGGGTCACTCTCATTTTATTATTTAAAGAGAAAACTAGAGATAGAGAGTGAGAGATATAGTTTAATAGTTTTGGAAAAACCCAATTCCTTATATTTTTAAAATGATTATGTTATTTTACGTATATATTTCTGTGAAAACGTATAGAAGCTAGATTGATACTGTTTATGAGGAGAAAATTGAGGACGCCTTACTGCGGAAAATTGCGGGAAAATATTGCTTGTTTGGTATGTAATGATGAGGAATCTGTAATGTACAAGATAAAGTAGGATGAAAGTTGTAATGCTGGTCTCTAGAGTAGGGTGAGGACAGCCCTGTGTGTAGAGTCTGCTCCCCTCTCACTGGATTCTCGATTCTCCATTCAGTCTGTGCCCTGCACTCGACCAGTGTGTATCGGCATTTTGAACTTAGTTCTATCGTTATAAGAATACGTAATTTTGTTTACTTTCGTGTTCCAAGTTTTTACGTGAATATTTTTGTGGTTAAATAATTGTTGAATTATCCATTATAAATATATATTTTTATAAATTGTTATCCTTTAATTGTTAAACATTTATTTTTTAATCTAACTTTTACACCAAATACTTAGAAACGAATTATAGATCAATTTAATAATTCTTATTTATAAATCGTCTTACTAAATATATTTTATTTGAATAAATAATTTACTTAAATATTTTTTTACGTACTTGAATCAAATACCTATATATTTTATACAATTTCGTTTCTTCCCGAAAATAAAGTATTCCGTTTTCTACATCTAGACATTAGATAAATAAATTTTAAATTTATATTATACAAAAGTATTTTTGAGATAATTTAATCAAAAATAGTTGTAGCTCAAAGAAATATATATCTTTTTGAATAAGTGATTGTTTTGAAGTTATTTTTTTTTCAAAAATTAAGAGCTTCTATTCTGAAATTAAGCAAAATACAAAGTGTATAATTTTAATTTAATAATTAAATTGTGATCCAATTTTTATAGTCTCGAACAATTAATAAATAAATATTTCAGTTGTTTGAAATTAGCAAATTTTGTTTGCTAAAACTTGAATTATTATTCTTTGTATAATTTGTAAGTATAATTTTCTATTATTATTAATAAGTATATTTAATAATTTTTTACATTTGATACAATTTCCTTTCTAAAAACAGTTTTTGTTTAATAGAGTATTTGCAAATTAAATTTATAAAAGTTTTTAAATCAATCTGTTATCTTTGCTTTATTTAGTCTCGGGGGAAATACTGAGCTGGTTTTTCTTCAGTTATTTAATTATTATTAAAAAAAATAATAGTAACAATTTATAATTATTGAGAATTTGTGTAAGTAGGTAAAGAAAAAAGTATCTAATGTTTCAGTCTAAAGAAGTTTAATCTTATATTTAATTTTAAGAGTGAATTGTTTTAAATAGAATACTTCCAAAATAATAATTACCCTTTTAATATGAAATCAAAGAAGCAATAGATAAACATTTTCAACTACTCTTTAAATTTGTATTGTTTTAATTGTATATGTAGTATTATGAGTAACATCTTGTAAAACTAAATTTGTTGTGAATTAACATTAAGTAATTAAATAAAAAAAAAATAAAAAAATCTTAAGCCAAATTTTTCTGTAATAAAAAAATCAATAATGCAATTTTCTTCCTCTACCTTGGAAATCGGTAAACGTTTAAATCAGTTTTGTTATTTTACCATCTGAATTTATTTGCTACTGCAAATTATTATTTGTATATTTATTTATTTATTTTTTTTTAAATTAATTTAACGTTGATATTTGTACTTTCATTTTTTTTATTTATATCGAAATTATATATTAATATACCCATTCTCACAAGTATTATAACTTTATAACCTAATAAAACTGTTATCCTTTTTTAATCTATATTTATATGATTAATTACATATTATGTACATCGATTATTCCTTGGAATTATTTTATCTGACTTTCAAAGTCAGATTGCATTATTACTTTTTTTAATATTTAATTTTAAGGACTATTTTTAAAATGTTACTCTACATACCTAAAACAAATTGCTAAAATTATCCTCTGCATAAATTATTACTAGCAATTTGCAAGAAGTAATTAAAATTCATTTGGCATAAAACAAAATATGTTTTTACATATACTGTATATTTATTGTTTTGCTCAAAATTCCCACGATTTTGAGGCATTGGCCAAGAGTTTATTTTACATCTATTTATGATAATAATCGCTATCTTTTCTCTGTATCTCACCAATTTATATTTTTTTTTGTAACTGACCTATATTGCTTTTATCTGACAACGTAATGAGTTATCAATAATTTTTGTGAGATTTATAAAAAACAATAAATATATTTTATTTCAAAGGAAGTCTAGTCAATGGACCATTTCTTCCGATAAGCCTTAACTAAACAGAAACATCTCGCACACACAGACCACAGACACACACATACTTATTTCGTATATGTTTATAAATGGCTTAAAATGTTGAATATTTTTTGATTTTTCAATTTTGTTTTCAAAATTAATAGAGATATTTAATTTTTTTATTTTTTATTTTATTAATTATCAATTATGTATTTTAATAATAGTTCAGAGCTCAATTCAATTATCTACAAGAAGTTACTCTTTCATTATGTTATTTTTAAATTTATTTAGAATTTAAGTTATAAATATAATATTCCATGTGTAATATGTATATGTCCTTTTAAAAATGAACGCATCTGCATTTGAGTTTTTATTTATTTATATAAATTATAACTTTTAAGTTGATTTATAAATAATATTTTACTAAATGTATTAGGTAGGTTAATAAGTAAAATTATGTGTTAAAATAATTTTTAAATGATAATCTGAAAAATATATCTACTATACTTTTAGAGTAGAACATTTTTAAGTCATAATTTTAACACAATTTTTGTATGTTTGACGTATTATTTAACATGACAAAATGTTATTTATCTCCAATAAGCAATAGTTTTATTTCTATTCTTATCACTATCACAATGAAAATAGTTTTTTTAAATTTATGGGTGTCCTCGAAAATGTTGACTGACTGACACATTTAAGATCAAATATGTTTCCTGATGTGCGAAATACATTTTAGTTCAGATTCAGGAAATTTAGAATTTGGAAATAAAACAAATATTTCGTTCTTGATAAAGATCACATTGTTCCGTCTTCTTCGGTAATCTTTAGTTTACGTTGGTAACCTTTAGATTACTTTAGCAAGGTTACCGTGGATAAAACCGCTTAATCACTGTGTACCTCATGAAACAAAAAATCATTAATAATTAATCTAATTAAATCTGAATAATGAAAGACGTCTAACTAGTATATCAGTTTTACTGTAGTGAGCTGGCTTTTAATTATTTGATAATAGAAATTTACCACTAGTGGTCCACTATAAATCGATCGACCAATAATGGTTCACTTGAAATCGATCGACTATACTAATGGTTGAAGCTTTGTACAATAAAGTTACTTTAGTGAAGAGACGTTTAGTTATACTATCAAGTGATTGCTCATTTGAAACACTACATAGTTTTAATGCTTATTAACTTAAGCATGAATTTCCGAAAATGTCAATAAAATGTGATAATTTAAGAAATCTCATAATTAATTCGAATAAATGAAAAATATTAATTTTTTTTTTTCAAATTTTGTTCCCTACCAAACTGGCTCCTTTAAGGTTGTTCTAACCAAACTAATTTTTTTTTAAAGGGAAATTAAATGCCTATTTTAACTGAGAAAAACCGCTTCTTTTTATCTAACTCGTGTTTGATTTATCAAGCATTTAATGTGAAATGGCGTTTTAATTAGAAATTGTGACCTTTGACAGAGATCCAACTTTACTTTGTATATGAATTTATTTAACTAATTTATTTGATTGACAATTTACCACTTAATATCATATATACTTCATCAAACACTTGTTTTCATAAGGAAACATTTCTACGAAATAAAAGAAATGCTAATCAAACCGAACTTTGTTGTCATAATAAAACAAAAATAAATAACAGTTTTAAAACAGGAATTAATAAGACTTAAGATAAATAATAATGATCACTTGATTATAAAAGGAAAACTCCCGTGTTTAGTTTTCATTGCCTTTAAAGGGAAATTGTTTTTTGTTTTCACCAAAGAATCCGAAATAGAACTCCCAGTTTTTAAGCTTAAGAGTTAGTCTTAAAAAAAAAAAAATAATAAAATAAAAAGCCTTCCTAATGTAAGATAATCACTTCTACCGCATATTTTAACTTAATAGCTGCCCCCATTTTGGAATTATTTTGTGAGGTAAAGTTCCGAGGCGCTCTGCGTCAGATTTTTTTTTGTTGACATACTTGGACTATCATAAATATGTGGATCGTTCTAAAGTAGTTTTTCACTTCTGAGCTTATCGTGGTAACGAAAGCGTTCCTTAACAGAAAAATGCGTTTCTAACAACAAGGAGAGTTTTTGGTCTCGTGTCGGAACCATTACACCTTAAAAAATTAATTTTGATGAAATTTATAGATGGATAAATTAGTCTGTTGCTGATCCCATATTAATTTCCACCTTCTGTGACCTATTTTTGGCTTTCTCGTTTGCATAGTCACACCTATCTTAGACAGTACTCATCCGATCTTGAAGAACTTTGGATGGTTTCTCAACAGTATGCCCAACGATTGTCTAATTTTAATTTTAACCGTCTGTGCATTGAATAAAAATGATAATTGTAACACTACTGGGAAGTTAAACCGGTATCGAAACAACGACGCTTTAATTACCTAGTGAGTTCAAATTATTTTTAACTCTATAAGCTAGATTAAATATACATTATATTTATATTCTCGAAGAGAAACATTATAAGCCCAAGATACTTTAATAGTTACATGGTAAAACACATCAGTTGGAAATTCCATGTATTTTTGGGGTTGATGTCATGTATTTTATCATGTTATGTTGATGTCGGGTAAAGGATTTTTCTTTTCTCTTTATAATCATATATTTACATAAAACAGGATAGGCTACGTAAAGGGGAGATGGAATACATACATGTATTATCATTTAAACTTACATATTTACCGCTAAATAATCTTAAGATGAGAAGGAAAATGACATTATTTCCTCGTATAGCTTCAGAATATATTCCCATACATTTCACTTCGTGTAACCGGTTAATATATATATATATATATATATATATATATATATATATATATATATATATATATATATATATATATATATATATATATATATGTATATATTATTAAATATATATATATATATATATATATATACACATATATATATATATATATATATATATATATATATATATATATATATATATATATATATATATATATATATATATATATATATATATATATATATATAATTATTTATAGTAGACTGCCAATTGGCGTGGCACATAGCTTCCATCAGGTTCTTGATTTTTTGCTTTCACAAGACATTATTGTCTGTTTTATTTAATAGTTTCCCCGGGTTTTTCAATCTATCATTTTTTTATTATTTTTTACATGGAGAAGTATCAGCGCAGACGGTTTAAATTAATCTGGGGCTATCTGCAGGTTACATTCGATAAACTATAAAAGTTTCATTCAAATCAGATAAGTACTTTTAAAGCTATAGGGGAAAATAAATGTATGTTGGTGCGCATGTAGAAGAGAAACAAATGAGCGCGGAAGGTTGAAACTTACATGGGACAAACAATGAGCTAATTATGACCTACCATTCAAATTTCTTTGACGTTTAGTTTTAAGATATGTTGGTTCGCAAAAATTGAGCGACAGGCAGACACGGAACCAAAAATATTCCCTGATATCTGAAATGGAATATAAATTAATTTTCGCTCTCCACGTCGCGTCGGTGTTTAAAGTTTAAACGCTGTATTGGACTATGTATTTTTTTAGTTGGTAAATAATACTTAAATCTTTTTTTTAAAAATGAATTATTATTTATAATTTGTGCAATATAATATCTCGAGCAATTAGTCTGATAAATTTGGTCTTATTTAAATGATGTATTTTTTAAAATGCGTTAAATTAGACAAAACCATAGTTCACAAAACTGTTAAATTGTGGTCAATTTAAATTAAGAAAAAGAGTGAAGTGCCTGGTTTCAATTTTTATAGATAGGATTATTTTAATCATACATTTTGATAAATTTTAAAATAATATTCTAATTTAACCACGAACTTATCACAAATAACAAAAAATAGAATATACTGAACGAAGTAATTTTTAATATAAAATTTAGATATCTTAAGATCGTAACTTTCTGCTGGTTTTAAGACCACGCTAAAAATTGATTGCACATTATTCATAGACTTCTTAAATTTTTTACTTCGTAGAAACTACCGAATCATTTTACTCTCACAGTTGTCTTTATCTTAAACTAAAATATCTTAGTTTTAAGATTAAAAATTTTGATGACAAACTTTTTAATAACTTGTTATTAATGCTTAAATTAATACAAATAACTATTTCTTTTGAAGCAGAAACTTTAAAACAGATTAATCAAAGTTTTTTTATGTACAGATAAAGTTTTGATGAGTATAATATTTTTAGAAATTAATGTAAAATATCAAAATATAACTGGAGCTCTTATCCTGTGAAACACATTGTATAAAATAGTAAAAAATTTAAAGGAATCTTATTTTTCTTTCTCTATTATTTAACAAAATGTGTTAAACTAGAAACTTACCCTTGTCATTATTATTCATGGCAAAGTATTAAGTATCATTAAGTAGCCCGCCTCCCTCGAGTCAAGAGAGATAAATTAAATCTTTTGCAAGCTTCAAGAACCTCCCCTCTATCCTTTAAAACTTTGTTTATACACTTTAATGTACTTAGTTGTAACTCCTTCAGCTTATTACTCGGCTTTAAAAATGAAGTTTTAGTAAGTCCCCTGGCTTTTTTTTTTTTTTTTTTTGTGGTGGTGGTACAGAATATTATTAATAAGTTTAAAGTTTGCGTCTGTTAAGCATATTTAAAAAAAAAAAAACTATGCTAAAGTTAATAGGGTTGAGGGGAGAGTTCACTACTTAAAAGTCCGAGAATGTATACTAAACGAGAGAGAGAGAAAAAAATATAACGATAAATAATTGAAGCAAAGTTCGTGTTTTGAAAATTTAAATTTATTGGTTTTTTTCGAACCAAGTTTCTTTTGAGAAAATGTGATGTGTTTTTTAAATTTAGTGAGATGTTTATTTTTTGCCTTGGAAACTTGTTGATGTTGTAGCAATACGTTTTTATTAAATGGTTAATACTTATGTTAGTTTTTGGTATGGTATTCTCTCTAGTATAAGTTTGTTTTAATTAAGTGCTATTGAGTTGATTCAAAAGTTTTTAAGATTTTTTTTTGGTTTAAAATGTAAACCCTATTTTTAGATACTCTTAAACAAGTTAAAAAAATGAGATGTAGGATTCCCTTATAAAACTTTTGTGTATTTGTGAACTTTTTAAAAAAAAATTAAAATGCTTATGGTACTTTAGCTGTACTATGATTATGATTAACTGTTAAATTCTTTATCATTTTCTTAATAAATATATATTTAAATAACTATAACTAACTCTATGGCGCAACGGTCCGTGGAGGGCATAGGCCTGCCAAACGGCTTATACGAGTATGTATGTAATCGATGACAAGGGGGCGAGTGTATTGCTCCATTAGCTGTATAAACCTGACAATTAGCATACACAACCAGTTAGTCACTACTTCACACAAGCAGTTACCTATTTATATAGCGATGCTGGGTAAACACCGAGCGGAAAGTCACCCATCCAAGATGTGACCACGCCCGTTGATGTTTCACTTTATTGATGGGAGCTCTCCTATTTTAACTACCCAGCAATGCCCCTTTTTAAATATCTCATTATATATAGATATTTCATTTCTTGTAAACATATATTACAACTTTTAGTATATAACATAGGCTTATATCCCAAAGTGGGTGATGTGATAGGCTACTTTCCACATAAACTCTATAAGATCATCAGTGTGGAACATTTAATTCTTTTCTGGAATTCGAACCCTCGATGGATGGTAGTCGGTGTTTGCACTTTGCTTGTCACTGTGATACGAGTTAGATGTACATACTTACTTCTTTTAAGAGAAAGTCCAAATAACCAAAACTAAACAAACTAAAAATTTAAAAATCCTGTTTTGTAAAATTGTTTTATTTAATTAAATTTGTCATATATACACATATTGGAATAGCTTTGTTATAAAAGTCCTCTAGATTTTAGATCAAAGCTCTTATTCGGAAAATATTAATCTAATCGGGTAATCACCATTTTTTTTTTTATAAGTAACGTCGAAGGAACTCTGGAATTTACAAAATTAATTTGGCTAAAGGAACAATTTTCGCTAGACGATGAAAAACAGACTATCTAAATACAGGAAATGCCAGGATAGAAAATATGTACCATACGTTCTTCACATATTCAATTAATTAGGTATGGATATTTAATCTTCATCTGTTATCGATAAATATATGTTGTTTTTAATCAAGTTATATGTTCGTTAAGGCGTCATTCTAGGAAACTAATTTACTGTTTGACAGAGCAACATTTTTTTGAACATAAAATTAATAAATATCTCCCAATTATAAATTTCGTTTAATGTTCAACATTGTTACTTCCAAGCTTACCGAAGGTAACGGAAGCTAACCCCAGATTAATTCCAACCGTCTGCGCTCTTTACATTTTGCAAAAATTGATACTTTTATTCATGTAAAAAATCAAAAATAATTTTACAAATTTAAAAAACAGGGGATAAATTAAATAAATTTGACAAAAATAATCGGTTGTAAAGACATAAAATCATTAAAGTATACGAAATAGGACGCGAGGAAGCTATGTGCCACACTAATTGGCAGAATATTTTAAAAAGGTATACATTTTTTTTTATTAACAAAACAATTCATGAATGAAATTTGTATTATCGAACAATGAATGTTTCCAGTTTCCAAAAAAAAGCTCTAAAAGATGTAATAGACTGCCGTCATTACTAACGACAATATATATTTTCGGATTGATATTTCAATATATATGTTAAAAACATACTTATGCATTTTTAGTTTCTCCTACCTTTGAGGTCCTCTGAGTCCAAATAAGAGGTTTTAAAAAAATGTCTGTCGTCTGTGCAGACAAGTGAAGCCTAAACTACTGGGCCGATTTTGACGAAATATGGCATATCTGTTCAGACAAATCATACCCCAAGCCGCAATCGAAAAGTGAATTTTAGCTCCCCTTTTATGGTTTTATTAATATTTACGAAAAGTGTGATAACTATTGTTGCAAATTTAAGGAAAAACTAATATTTCATAGTGTCTACTGAATATAAATTTCAAGAATATTTTTTTATGGAAAAATTTATTATAAATCACGTATTTTCGATGTTACTAATTTTAGAAGAAAAATACATGCAAATTGAAATTAATAAACTCATAAAAATGCCTTAATCTTGCTCTATATTTCTTTACTTCGATGATTGGTCACGGGATGAAACGCCAAAGAAAAAAGCTTTCCATTCTTATAAAAGTATGCGGAAGCTGTTTCGTGGGTACAAATAAAAAAAGAAGCAATTTATGATTGAAACGATTCAATTCGATCCCATTTAATATAAAAAAAGAAAAGGAGAAACAAATCTGAAACAGTTATTTGTTCTTTTTTATATCTTCGTTATTGAGTTTAACACTTCAGACCTTTTGTTGTCATCTTTTTCAAGAGATCAAGCTTTTGTAAGAGATTAAAGGGTGAGACGAAACTAGCATCTAGTTCAACTAGCAATTCAAACTCATTGAGTATTTTGACTGTTCGTATTATTTCTTTCTGTGATTTTTTATTTCTTGATAATATATAATACAGTAAAAACTGGAGTGGGCCGAAGAATTAGTCTTGCGTAACATTTTGACTCCTGCTAGACCTCTCACTTTAATTTCTGGTTTTCTAGTCCGCTCATAATTCTTCTGAAATCTTTGATTCTTGTCTTGAGCTAAAACTATTACAAAAAATATTAAAATTATAGGGTTTAGAATAACCTTTTTTTTCTTGTAAAGGATAGACAACCGGGCTGATTTTTCATCAATGATAGTTGTCTATTCATTTTATTAAT
Organism: Gerris lacustris; assembly: GCA_951217055.1. Classification (NCBI taxonomy): domain Eukaryota; kingdom Metazoa; phylum Arthropoda; class Insecta; order Hemiptera; family Gerridae; genus Gerris; species Gerris lacustris. The sequence continues at coordinate 36,300,322 of OX578281.1, forward strand.
TTTTTTTATTTGACCAAATCAATCACCACTTTGGTTTCTCCATTATTATCGGAACAGTTTAGTGATTATGTTCAGTTGATAAATACTTTGTTTCATCAGAATTTCATTTAATCTCTATTTTGTTATCATTATTCATCGCTATTAACATAAATAACTTCTACAAATCAATAAAAAAAAAATAGAGATTAAACGATATTTGACGCTAAACAAAAAAGTTAGTAAGAACAGCTTCGTTTTTGAGATATTGGCAAAAAAAAATAAAATAAAATAAATATCAGTTTTAAATGAATCTAAAATGATCAAATACTACGCTTTTTACTATAAAACACCTGGAACCAAACCTTGTTATGAGTATCTATCAAATTCTTAGACCGAACCCAGCTTTATACTACCATGTCAGATCAGTAACTTAACTTAAGCTTAATTTACAAATTGAGGGAGTTAATTTTTTTGGATTAACAAAATGAAGTAACAGGTATCTAGCACTTGGAAATTTCGCTGGAAATCAGAATGGGATTGGTCTCAGTCGACGCAAAATTCGATGCTCTACAAGGTTTGCTTCAAGGTGGTTTATGGAAAGGAGCGTAGTTTTTGAGAATTTAATAGGATTAGCGTAAAGCGGACCTCACACGGTCAATATATTGACCGTGTGAGGGGTTTATTGAAGAAATATTTGTCGTTGTCAATATATTGACGGACCTTCAATAAAAATCAGCTTTTATTGAAGCTCCGTCAATATTTGGTCGTATTGTAGCGCTGTCAGTGGCCAGTGGCAACTCGTGAAAACTTTTTCCAAAACAAACCTTTAAGCGGACCTCACACGGTCAATATAATTTCCTTCAATATATTGATGTAAATTATATTGACCGTGTGAGGTCCGCTTAAAAAATCGATTTTTTCTGGTTGTTTTCGATTGTTGCTGGTGGTTTTTATTTATTTACTTTATTTTTTTCCCGAATAACTCGAAAACAATAGTTAATAATCATAGGAATTATTAAGTAGTTGGGTCTATTAAGGAAAGTAGATGGTTCACTTTTGCGATGTTTCAATCTCTCTTTGGATCAAGGTGACTGACTGGACGATTGCATGATTATTATTACAAATTCTTGTTTTGAATCGGCATGATTCTCGTCATTTCACCTGAATTCAGGTCTGTCTATTGCTGTGTTAATTATAAATTACTTAGTTAGATTAATAAATTTCTCCATATTTCAACGTCAACTCTTTTTAAGCTATCATTTATAGTATTTGAACTTTATAGTGGTTATTCTAAATCCAATTGCTGATTGGATTTATAATCTCATAAGATTGTGATATTATATTGATAAAATATATTGAGCTTTAGACTAGATGTTTGCTTTAGATAACAAGTTTTAATATCTGAGCTCTCCTTTTATCAATTTAAGTTAATATTTATTTCTACCCCTACATCGTAAATATTGATCGACAGTCCCACTAATCTACTATCGAAAGACAGCGGTTCCTATATGATCTATTGTTACCCATTTTAGGGTCTCCAATATCCTTTTATGCCGAGGGTGATCCGTCTGTCTGTCCGTAGCTCTTCGGTTCTTAACCCCCAAACCGTTTAGGGTAAAAAAATAAAATTTAAAACCTCAGCTCAACTTTTTGACCCACACAAAGGAAAACTGCAGAAAAGTTAAAAATTTAATATGCGTATGAGCAATTCGCAAAAATGTGGTAAACTCAAATATTTTTAATTTTCGAGTGGGGTATCAAATGAAAGCTGGTGATAAGTGGGTTACAGATATGTATATGATTTATTAAATGTTGCATTCCATATTAGTCTAATGAGTCAAAATATACCCCCCCCCCCAACCACCCTAATATGGCTAGTCCTAAAAGTTTGAGATAATTCATGCTAATACCTTATTATAGGGCGATGAAAATTTCAAAAAAAAAAATTAATTTACCTTGCCGTCATTACCGATAAAACAAAATTGTGACCTCCCAGGGGATCGAACCAGGGACCCTTTAATTTTTTGTCTGGTCTTTAAGGCCTTCCGCGTAATTTGTTTGTATTTTCTTATTACTTTCATATAGCGTAGAATGGAAAAATAAAAAAAAATGTTTTTTCATAATAAAGTATATGCTATAAATCTACGAAATCCTTAAATTGGATGCAAAATTTCCCTGTAATTTTTTATCAGTACCGAAATGAAATAATTAAAAAATAAATCATCTATCAAGGAAATCGTGGGAGGGAAAACAAGTCCTACTGCATACTTTTTTATTTCTTTTTACTACGTTTTTATTAGCTTGCTGTCTTGTTTGTTTGTTTGTTTGCTTGTCCGGTACAAATCTGGCAATCGATTTCTAACTAACTTCCCGAGTAGCTAGACATTTGAAACTTTTAGCTTAGCTCAGAACACGATGACAATGCATTATTTTAATACTTTTAACCATCATTCAGCAGAATTTACATGGTTTTCAGCAAATTTTGTTGTGCGGAAAGTTAGTTCGGAAAAAATCCGCAAGTTATTTTATTTGTTTTGCCATATCCCATATTTACGCAATCTTCATTTTGACGGGTTTCAAATTTGTGATTTTTATAAATAAGAGATAAACATTGAATGACAGCAAAACAGGAAATATATCGATTATATTATTTATTTTATTTCAAATATATCGATGGCAGGGATTAGATTTGGTGTTAGGGAGATCCGTTGTACAAAGATTTGTCCTTTTATAGGTTTAAGATCAGCTCTATAGATGGTTCTCATTTATGTGAAATAAATAAATTCTGAACTATTTTTTTTTACTAACATTATATATATTATATAACAATTACAATTATATTATCAACATTACATACGATTCAACAGAACATTTAAAAACGTAGTATATAAAAAGTTCTTTTTATCTTGTAATTATTAAACTTTGAGCTATATTGTTATCCGTTGTCTTCGATATTTGATTAATTAAACATCCAAATTAATTACGAAAAACAATTTTTATTGTCAAAAATTAATTAAAAAGTTATTTTCACACTAATTAACTTCTTAAATGTGTTTTCTTTTCTTTTTTTTATATAGGAGAAAAATATCCTCTTTTTAGGAGGGGGTTGGTGGGAATAGAAGACAGAAAAATTATTGGTCGGTTTCAGTTGACAGGCAAATTCCTGGAAGTCCAAGAGCTTGCAGACAGAGGAAGCTTAATTTCACAAACTCGTGACAGTTTAATCGGATCATAAATAAGGAGGAGGTTTAACTTGGAACAGACAAGCAGGGGGGGGGGGGTACCGTCCACTAGAGCTTCTGGTTGAGGGGAGGGGAGGTTCCAAGTCCCAACCCCCATAATTCAATTTTTAGACCTCCCTTCTTCTTTACCTTCCTTTTGTGCCCCTAATTTTTTTAAAATTTTATTTAAACTAATATTTAAATATATTATTAAAATGAAGTATTCGTTCTTGCTTTTTTTCAATTCTTTAGTAATTCTAAAAGATTACATGATTTAATGTCTCAAATATGCTACAATTTCATATTTTAATTTTTACCCTTTTAAAAAAATACTATTACTAATTCAATTAATCAGTATATTGTCAAACCATCAATAAAATTAATATTGACCTGTTTAGACTATACACAGTCATCGTCAGTATACTGATTAGAACTAGAGATAAAGAGATTGCTTTAAAGAAAAATAGAAAACAAACCTCAATATGTCACCCCTAGTCAAAACCTATACCATATAATCAAAAAAATCCTGCACAAGTTCTCAATTCAGAAATATCCTTCCAATTTTATGTAATCATATGTAAAGGCAGAAATTCTAAACTATTATTCAAATATTTGTTAGGCATGAAAACCCAACCACCTCTTACACAGTACTGACAGTACCCTAATAATCTCATAAGCCTGGTTAGACAATATACTTATTAATTGAACTAGTAATAGAGTTTGTATCTGTTTACCTTTATTATGCAAAAGTAGTTAACAATAGTTTACCTTGTTTTTGTTTTTAATTTTGACAAAAGAGACAATATTATGAATTATAATTATGCGGGTAATCAATAATTTAATAAGCTATATAAATATTAAGTAGCAAGGAATATCAGGACTAAGTATTCATGTGCTTAGATATAGCAGTTAAAGGACTAATGACCTCCACTTGAGGAGACTAAGTTGTCTTGGAACTGCAGTATGCATTGTGTCAGGTACAAGTTGTCACACCTTTATTTGTGAAACTACATGGTTAAGTTTAGCATGTTGTTGTACCTGCTACTGACTGGGTCGAGGACGACAAACTTTAAACTGCTCCAGGGTCGTGTTGGGCTCCGTCACACGACCTGAACAGGTTCTCAGGCGACATTATCATGAGAAATCCAAGCACGTAGACAGTCCACTCGCATTCTTTTATTCCATGTCATTAACTTTATATGTACCTATTCTTTTCTTTCTTTTTGGGGACTTAACTTGAAACACACTTAATGCAGTTGACATTCTCACATCTACTTTAGACTAATGCTTGGCTCTGAGGCAATATAAACGATTATATTGTTTAAGGGAGATGCATTACACCCTTTTATTGTTACATCACGACTTTTTACGATAAAATCCTGCCGTCTCAACAATTGACAGTCGCCATTTTCTAATAATAAAAAAGAAAAATATAATATATTTTCTCGTAAAGTATAGAGAGAAAGTATTGTGATGGCTCAAAAGTTGTATATGTTGATGTAACGTTTAAGAGTGGCGTTAGTCTATTTGAGTGGTATTTTAAAATGGTCTGTTATCTTTGGTCCGTAATTGAGCGTATAACCTAAACTTTCTCGATAAAATAGATAAGCTAAAAGAGATTTCGATAAAATTAGTAAAAAATATACAGTAGGATTATACCTCGAGGTCAAACATCTAAAAATTAATTTTTAGACAACTATTTTCAACAGAAAAGTACTCTAAAGTTTTAAATAAAAAAAAATAAAAAAATATGCGAAGGAAGCTTATTAATTTAAATAGGAAAAAGAAAAACGATGTGATTCCGAAATAATAGGAAACAATCCTAATACCGAAGAAAGGTGACAATATATGTATTTAGAAATATGTTCCTTTTCTTAGTAATCTTATTGATGATTACATTAATAATGGAGTATTCTGCAGATTGGAAAATAATGTTGCAAACTTTTACTTAATCCCCGAAAATATAAGTTAAATATTTTCGGGTTTAAAGTTGAAGTTTGCAAAATACTTTATTATAAAATTTAATGTACATAGATTACCTATGGAATTTCATACAAATGGATCCCAAAAGTGGAATGACATTAACCCCTATGGTTTGATTAGAACAGACCATATTAGAGAACAAGATGAAGATGAGTTAGTAATCTTCAAATCAGCTTGAAGATGACCCAAAGAGGGGACGAAATAGCCTAAAATTGAGCTTTTCATTTTTCCTAGGTGGATTCACACTTACGGTCTCGGTCCGGTCTCGGTCCGATCACGCTCAGGTTTCGGTCCAATCCATTCCCAAGTCCGGTCAAACCCCGATCAGTCGAAGGTAGAATCTCCTCTCTTCAACATGCCTTTTAGTAAATTAACGCTGCGTAAAATAGCGCTACTTTTAGAGGAGGAGGAAAAAGTTAGGCCTAGGTCCCAAAAACGTTTTTGGGTACATAATTTATACTTATCAAGAAGAAAAGAAGGGGAATTTTCAAAATTGTATCCACAACTGGTGGATGATGAAACTAAATTTCACCATTACTTCCGTACGTCCTATTGTGATTTTATTAACTTATTTAACTTATTGAACATTATATTTACATCATCCATTACAATAACAAAATAATAAACAATAATATAAGTAATGACAACAAGTAAAACATTAAAAAGAAAGAAAGAAAAATTCTACGGCAGTAAAAAAAGAGGGATTAGGCTCTAGACTCGAGGGGAACCGATGGTTGACTGAATGTAGGCCCTTCTCACTTCGGTCCGGTCCCGCTCCGCTCCGGTAGAGCTCCGATCAAGATCGTTCGGGAAGCAACCTGGATTTGACCGGATCGAACCGAGATCGGAGGTGTGAATGCTTCAATTTAAAAATATAGGAAGAGATCCTGATCGAAGCGGACCGGACCGAGACCAGATCGAACCGAGACCGTAAGTGTGAATCCACCTTAGTTTCCTGACCATTAATTAGAATAAAAATACGTTTCAATATTTCACTGTCCTTTCGTGCTTTTATCTTTTTTTATTTTTTTTGTTGGATTTAATGCTATAAGAGCCATTCATACGTTTTATTTTTAAGGATCTTAGTTTGGAATTTTTGATATTTAAAATGAGATGTCATGTTGGCGCGGTTAAAGAACTGGATAAGTGGTCTGGGTATGATTCATTGCACCTGTATGCCCGGATCCTGTGTGCTTCGTCGGTGGGTTCCAACCTGCAACAGGAAATACCTTGACCTTGTAGATAACCCCTCCTAACTGTACTTGCAATTTATTGCTCTTCTCCCACGTATTACACATTGAAATGTCTTAACTCTTTCGTCAAATCATTTCTTAGTTGTAGGATTAAACAATTTAAACTTTCATTTTTAGGGTCCGCTGGCAAAACCAAGGACCCTTATATTTTTCTGCGTGTGTCTGTCCATCCGTCCGGTCGCCTGCTCTCACGGCTACACCTTTCGTCCGATCAATTTGAAATTTGGCATGTATGTGTCTTGTACCTACCCACATATTTTAAAAATATAGCGACTTAAAAAAAAAATTTTTTCAAAAAAATTAGGGTAAAAAAACTTAAGGGTTAACATTTTTTTTTTTTTTTCGACACCGTGAGGGGTATCATATGAAAGCGTACATCGAGCTGATTACAAAAATATATAATTCTTTGTTTATAACTTTGATAGGGCGAGCGTAGGCAAGTTTGAAGTGGGTGTGAAACGTGCCCCCCCCCCTCTATCTCGCTTATGTGAAGTGCAAAAAATCTGAAAAAATTCCTGAACATTCTTCGACCAAAAGCAAAGATACCACTTTTTGGAAATTTTGAAAAAGTATTTTATTTTTTATTGACAAAATACTTTTTTTTTATAACTATGGTCTTTTCGATGTATTTATATGGTTGTAGTCCGGTTCAGTGGCAAAAAAATACTTTATCAAAAGTTTGTTTGTGTGTTTTGAGAGTATCAGACCCATAGGATAGTTCAAAGTAAGCTTTTTAGCATTTTAAAAAACACCATCAATAGGGTACTATTTAAACTATACAGGGTTGCCTACGGACCCTCGCTGTGTGCTGACTAGCACACACTTGACCTGTTTATTGAGATAAGGATGGCAAGTAATAAGTAAAAATCAGCCCGAGACAACTCAGACAAACTTTCTCATAATATTATAAGAGTTCATAATTAATTAGCCCTGTGTTTTCCATTTATTAGTTTTGTGTTTTTGTAGGTACATTTAATTATTATTGAACATTTTATCAAAATTTATCATAAAAATAACTTCTCCTTGGTGGGGAATCGAACCCGGTCTTTCATCTTAAGCACCAATCTATAATCTTGAAAAAATATACTTTTATAGTACTTGTAGGTTAGAATAGTACTTGTGGTTAGAGGAATAGTAAGAATGCTTGGTGGTTCCCTTACTACCTACTAGCCGGTGAACTACTACCATACCCTTTATCTATCATCTCATCATGATTCATGATTATCTATTTTTTCAATATTCAATACATATTTTATTACTATACGCTCGCTTCAATGATAGAGCCACGCGATGCCTAGTAATAATAATTCCAAAATCACTGATGATTATTATGAAAAATTTACCTGCTTTCTCGGAATGGTGGCCTTTACTCTGTGAATTCGCGGATTCGCTTGGAGGGGATCATTCACACTCCAATTAGTGTCACAGAGCAGGGGTCAGGGTGTAGGGTATTTCAATCAGCTTAGGAAGTAAAAAGAAATTATTAAAATGAATACATTACCGTTTAAATTTATAAATAAACACTCAAAAATAATATCCCTTGCTTTATGACATGACCAATCTCCATTCTCTTTATAAAGTAATAATAATGAACGACCTATAATTTGCAACTTCGTATGTTATTTCAATCGTAATAAACATTCCAAAGTTAAGGTTTGATTGGATAAAAAAATACTAATGTATATGATCTTAGTAAAAATGATAAATTAGTGGTTTAGATACTACCAGTACCTCGAGCAAAGAAAACTCACAGATTTCGTAGTTTTTGTCGCGAAACTTTTGACCATCATCAAAACTTCAAATATCGATGTTAACATGTGTTTTCGATACATCGACATCGATGCTCCAACCCTAGTAGGATGGTACACTCCGCTACCCTCTCTCTATTCCAATTATGTATCATCTTCAACTATGTTGCAATATTTTTTATGTATTGCAATGCGTTCGCTTCATTGATAGAACCAAGCGATGCTTAGTATACATGCATACATACATATATATATATATATATATATATATATATATATATATATATATATATATATATATATATATATATATATATATATATTTATTAAAGCACACACACCACTCTGCTCGACCGTAGATGTATATTTAAGGCTCCTTCACTCAACTTGGGGGTTTGGTCCTTTTGGAGTTGATTTTTTATTTACCTGACCGAACCCCCAAGTTGAGTGAAGGAGCCTTAAATATATATATATATATATATATATATATATATATATATATATATATATATATATATATATATATATATATATATATATATATATATATGTAGACTACTTTGTGTTATAATTAATTGCTTAGTAGTTTTATTCTATTATTATGTTTAATTTGTTAAATTTTAAATGAGAAAACGGAGATAAACGTTAAAGGTCTTTTTATTTTCTCGCTATTAAAAAAAAAGTAAAGATGAGATTTCGACACGCGTTCTCATTTTTATACAACACGTGGGTTTTTATTTCTACCACACGTGCACCTAACCTCTTTACCTTCAAACCATTCCACTTCAACTCATCCCTCCAGCTAATTAAGTGAGTGGGGCGCACTCTTTCAACTTCAGGCAACTAAGAGGAGAACGCCCTTACACTTCTCTGGCAACTTTTTTCCTGCATACTACCACATTTTTTTTTTTTTTTATAAAAAAAAAAATATATATTACCGAAAAGAAAGTACGGGATAAAAGAGCAAAGTTGCGTCAAAAGTGAAACAAAGAGGTCCAAAAAGAAGAAGGAAATGCTAATTAGAATCAAACAGAGGAGGAAGAGAGGGTAGGCAGGCTAGTACTCCACGCTATGGATGAGGCAGTGCTTCAAATGCCCCAACCGTGTAGTTGGGGCAGTCCCCCACCTCTTTCCTTATACCTCCTACATTCTATTCTGCTCTGTGCTGTTTTTCACTTTGAACTTGTAGATTCTTGTTCCCTTCTGTACAACCTTGCACTAATAAGCTTTTATCTTTTACTTAAAATCTTAAAATCAATTTATGTATCCTTAGCAGACGGGAGAGCTTAATTTCATTTGAATGTATGGCATGTCTGAGCTACAAAATATCATACGTTATACTGAAAATAATCAGATTAAATGTGTAAATTTTGTATAAAAATGTCTACTATAAAACGTAATTAATTACTTCCAATAAAGTTAGTAAGTAAAATAAACAAGTAAAATAAGTATTACAAAAAAAAAAATAAAAATAAAAATAATAATAATAATAATAATAAGTAAGAAAGTAATTTTTGGTCACATTAAGTTGTGTTATAAAGTTATAACTTTTTACTATAATTAAATTCACCAATTTGATTTTTGAAATTTTTTGTACCAACGTTAAACATTTACGCGGGGCTTATCTATTGTAGCACAAATTAATCAGTTTGCTATTGTCTCTCTCTCAATTTCTGATAATAATCAGTCACTGTTTGAACAAAAGAGGAGACGTATTTTGTCATTATCTGGCAGTGTGATGAATAGTGTCGGTATTTATCTCACCCCCTCTGGGAATCGAAGCCGGGGTATTATTGTTAGCATTTCAAAACCTTGATATTAATAGCCCTTAGATGGTTTTAGACTTTTGAAAGCCTCTAATCTCTATTCTCACGATTCTTTTTTTTCAATTCTTTAGTTTCACTGTTTCTGAAAAATTCTAAAGAATCGCTTTTTTAAAAAAAGTTATTTTTATTTTGAAGGGAAGTACTGAAAACACAACAAAAATAAATCGGACGCGGGGAATCTCGGAACTTTTGCCAAAATTCGATATTAAAAAAAATCCACAATGGCGGCAGATATGCAGATAAAATATGGATGAATTATTTATCTTAAAAAAGTATAAATTGGTGTGAATTTCAGCTCAATTGGCGAAATAGTTCGAAATTATTTTGCCTTAAGGTTTCAATGTTCAAGTTTTCAAAATGGTGGCAAATATCAAAACTAAATTCTGTGGAAATCTTTTTCTTATAAAGAGGTATAATTGGTACAAATTTCAGCATAATCGGAAATTTTTTACTAATTTATGAAATTTTTGTTGGCCTAGCAAAATGGGTTAATGACACATTTATGATTTTCTGGCCAGCACAACTACATGTAAGGACTAATTTGTGTATCAATTATCTAGCTGTGGGAGTTATGCATGACACAGACAGACAGACACTTACACTGACAGACATACACGCACACGGATAGACAGACAGACATTCTAAAAACCACTCAAATCGTGTTGAAAATACATAAAACGGTTAATTCCGTAGTAATCTCGGTTTTGGAATTTTTGGCTGAAAACTATAGTTTTTCTTTAAGTAAGAAAAAGTAAAAAAAATTGTCCGATAGTTTGAGCAAAACTTTCTCATATCGATATTGATACTGTATTTAAATTCCATATCAACTCAATTAATTGTTTTATTTTTTGACTTATTTAAAAAGTGTTCGTTTTCGATTTTCAAGGAAATCAGATTTATTTTCAACAATATCTCGGAACTTATATGGTTAGATTCTTATTTTAAATAGATTTCACTTCTTTTTGTATGTATTTTTTTGTTTCTTAGCCTCTCTTTCTTTTTGAATATTTATTCGTACATATTATATAATACATAATTATATAAGAAAAGATAGAAAATATAAGAGAAGGCCATAACAGGAAATACATATAATAACAGGAATTAATTATCTAATGTACAGTGAAATTATCAGTGTTAAATGTACTAGCCTTGAGAGGGGAAAAAACAGATTTTTTTTAGATTTTATCATTTACTACGTTCACACATCGTTTTGGAAACGGTTTTGAAAACGATCCGCTAGTTCAAAACGCTGTAAGAACGGAGATCGACGGATCGTATCGGTTTAGATCCGCGCCACCAAAAATACGTGATCGGAACGGGGGATCGAATTCAAAACGCTTGTATGAACAGGTCGTGGAGCGGAACGAGATATCAGGTTATTTTACTCTTTTCCACTTTTCAAGTTCTTTGTTTTCATGAGCTTCCGTTTCTTTTTTTAACTGCAAAAACGTTTTTAAACAAAAGTTAATGCAATAAAGAACCTGTAAAAACTTTTAATAACTTGTAAATAAAATGTAAAAATACGCGGACATATTAGGTAACAAGAAAGAAGGTTTTACTCGTGACGTCACCGTTATGAAATATCGAAAACAAATATTTCGATCACCTGTAGTTTTTGTTGTACGAACGCGAATCGTTTTGAAAACGAATTGGATCCGAAACGCTTTCAAAACGATGTGTGAACGTAGTAATTTTTCCTTTTTTTGTACATTAAACTCTACCTATATACAACATTTTAAGTTTCTAGGATTGGTAGAAGTTCCTTAGAATTATGATGAGTCAATATCAGTAACAAAGTAACAAAACGTTAGGCTCAAATATCTTATGAACCAATATGTCCGCCATAATAGAATGTCGTCACTTAGCTAACCATGCATTGTCATCCAAACTAAACGTGAATGGAAAATTTCAATTCAATCAGTTGAGGGTAACTGCTCTAAAATTCAGTTGCAAAATTTGACCCGAACATACATACATGCTTACATACATTGCAAGTTAAATAAAAGCTTGTAAAAAGTAAGCACTTTTTAAATATGTTTAAAAATAAATCAATTAATTGAGTTATTATGGGATTTAAATACAGTATCAATATCGATATGAGAAAGTTTTGTTCGATATATCAGGCCTATAAATCGGCCTATGATAAATTTTTTTTAAGATAAATTATTAAATTAATCTCCAAAGTTTCTGTAGTTTAACTCTAGATTGTATTGTTTACAAAATACAATTACTATTGTTTTGGAATAATTATTCTGGTTGCCTCGTCTAAATCACAACTAATCTATCCCTAGTTAAATCCCAACCGATTAATTATTTGATCGTAGCTAACGTGAGTTGAATTGTCTTAATTTAATTTGGTTTGGTGCCGCTGGTAGTGGTCCAAACACGGATTAGTGTTTGGACTGAGCTCTACGTGATATGGACCACGTACAAATTTTACCCGTTATTTACGCTCCCTCTCGGGCAAATTAAAATTAAATTATTTTGCGTTAACTGAGCCCTTATGAATTGCATGCATTCAGTAATTAATAGAATATTGTACCTTTTAATTCAGTTTACATTAATTTCATTATTAATTTATTATAATACTTTTATAAAATTAGTTGTTTTACTTTATTTCTTTATTATACTCAGAAATTCTAGGAATATTATAACAATTTCTCCCGGATGTGTCATATTGACATATATGCAATTTAATTATTTTTTTAAAAATTCGAAACGAAAAAAGTTCGACGTTTATTTTTCTAACTTTAGGACCGCATTAGACTAGCTTTGCCTTTAGTATCTTTTGCCATTCACTATGTCGAATACATGTCTATATACAGAGAAATCTCTCTTACGAATGTTTGGAAAGCGAAAATTCGTATTATTGATTTATTTAAATTCTTATTAGTTATATTAATTAAAATTAGTGTTACAATACCATCTTTTACGCTTTACACTACCTGTTAGCGCTTTCTTCTTTTCAATTAATACCCTCATACATTATTCCGGTAAATTTTCATAGAATGCTTTGTGGAAAGGCTTCTCAGTTCTTACCGCAATTTCTGTTTTATCGTCCCCCCCCCCCTAAACATTGAAAGTTTTAATAGCGGTAAACATGGCAGTTAATTTAAATAACATGACTCGCTGCTATTAGAATGAGAAGGGTAAATATAATGAGTAGAGTACATTCATTTTAGCGGAATACGAGGGGTATATAATTGGTTTAATTGCTATTTGGCATTTGAGAGATAGATTTTATACACACTCTCTCACACACACATATATATCCAAATATATAAACACATATATATTATATATTCGTGGCAGCTCTTAATTATAATGATAGTGAATGTTCATTTAATAGAAAGGTGTGCGGTAGGGGTGCCAGCTCGCGTATCTGCACCGTGTCTCTTTACAGTTTATACAACATTATTTATTATAATGCACATGTTTATTAGAATTTTTGTTGAGAAAGAGTGAATATTTCAATAAACATTCTTAAATTAATTCTTTTAGAGAATTAAATGCATAAAAGATCGCATTATTTAACTATTATTCTCGCAATTATATTAAGTACACTAGAATTCAAGACTTAAATTAGCTAAGTACCTGGGTAAATAAAACTTGTTTACTTTTTTAGGATTATTTACATTACTATATCTGTCATCTGTCCGATACAACTCGCATTATAAACTTCCTCATATACGAGTACACTATTTGCTTTGTCCATTATTTTTTATTTGTTTGTCGTTTGATGTTACATGTAATTATTATTGAAAAATTGAAATAATAGTTATTTCACCTCCAGAATGGAGAAAAAAATATGGAAAGATTTTAATTTTAAATTACGTTATTCAACAAAAAATACATAGGTTTATATTTATTTTTTAAAAAATATTGTTAGATATAATATTAACAGTTCTCTAAATAAGTTTAATCACGTTAAAATTAAATTATAGATAATAATTATTTGAATTTCAATGCTAAAATTAAATGGGAGAATCAGCTGGAAGCTGAGTCTTGTATTGAATGGTGTTGACAACTGATGTATTTTAAATATGGATTAGGTAATCTACATTTAGAAATGACTGGTTTGTTTCTTTTACTGATGAATCACTATGGCAACCGTTGTGGAGGTTACATGACATGTGTGAAGATGACATTATAGATTTCGACATTAAACAAAAGTTAGTAAATGAAATGTGTATTAGCACCAACCTTATATTTACTTGTGCTTTATCTAGGGCAATACTGGAGGGTATCATGAGAGTTCATGATTCCCTTATTTTTCATTACTCTCTGTTTAACCCGACCGGGTGCAATGAGTAACTTCCCTCCCTGTGAACTAGGGAGGAAAGTTCACTTTTTCTCCCTGCTGGAGGTAAACATAATTTCTCCCCGGTGGTGAATCGAACCTGATTCTATACAATTAACTAGATTTTTCCTTGGAAAACCACTTATATTTTTAAATTATTTTTTTATGAACCAATAAATATAATTTTTTAATTAAACCGTTAAACACTGTTTTTGAGAGGGCAGCTCCCCCCCCCCCCCCCCCCCCTAATTTAAAAGACTAATCTCTTGATTTCGCTTTGGAGTATAATTTTTCTAAACATGTTTTCATGTATTTTATTGCAATATAAATAGGTGAAGCAACAAGTTTTAAGCTTTATTAACATTTTAGTTTACTCTCTATAAAAGAATAGAGTAATATAAACATATGTTTTTGTTTATTTTGTAATCACAAATATTGTGTAAGTCCTTGTTTTCATTTTTATTTCTCAGTTGTTCCAAAAAATTAAATAAACGAATAATATTAAGAGGAAATATAAAATAAAACGGAAATGAAAGAAAATAAGAAATAATGAGAAAAAAAAGCGCTGACAATTCCAAAATGTTTATTTTATTTTAAACAAAGACACAACGAAATTTCATCACTTTCCTTCTCCGTCTTTCCACCCTTTACTTTTCAGTATCCCTTTTGAATTATAAACCAACCTCTACCCACTGGTCTTTCTTTTGATCTTTGCTTTAACTTTTTCCCTGCTAAAAAAAAAGGTAGGCCAAATTATATTTTAAATAAGAAAAAGAAATTACTTTATTCTTTTTTTTTTTTTTTTTTTTACTTTCTCTCTATTTTCTTATTTCCTCTTCTCCATTTTCCAACCGAAAAAAGTGTTAAAAGGAAATAAGGCCTCTTAAGTTGTCGTTGTGAAATGCATAAATGCAAATACAACAATTTTTATTTATTGGCATATACATAAATAGAAATGCCTATTGTTTAATATGTAGATTGTTTGGATAATAATATTTATATCAGAAATTACGAAATTTATTTATAAAAACAATTAGGTGACATTGGGAAGAATGTGGATTGTAGTCATTTGATTTTGGATAAGGAGCTTCATCTACCTGGATGTTTTTACAATAATTATCTATTTATTATATAAACAAAGGAGTTTATAAATATTGTACCAAAATTATTTACCAGCCTAATTCAGTGCATACCACAAAAGACAGACATACCCTTGCCCACCCATAGTTGGGTAGCCAAATAAAGTAGGTTCCATGTAGTAGATAAAACTTTAATTGTTTACCCACACTAATTGGTCTAAATAACTATTAAGGCAGTGGGACGATTTATCCAAAGAACTCAAAGAAAATCGAACATCTCACTTCTGTGTGTAAAGATGATAATATTGTTTAGTTTTTTTTTTTTTTTTTTTTTTTTTTTTTTTTTTTTTTTTTTTGGCATTTGTTTGCACAACATACAGCCATGAAAAGAGAAAAGAGGGGAACCCTTATTTCCCTCTGATACTGATACGATATGTTAATTGATGTCTTAATTACAGATTAAGCAAATAATACAGAGTAGAATAAAACAGGTATTTGAACGTAGATTATAAATGAGTGGTTATGTTGACTAATAACATATTAAAAAAGAAATTGAATAAATAAAATAAAAATAAATTAAATTAAAAAACAATAATGATAATATTACTGATAATAAGTAAATTAATGATAGTATAGTAAACAGAATAAGATAACGTTTGTATATTGTCTTTTTAATAGTTTATACGTGTAATTTGGCTTGTTTCAAAAAATTGAAAATTATATTATATATTGGTTCCAAGTTCGACGCTAGAAGGGACATATAGTTGAACGGTTGTTGCAATATTTGTTTATGAAGGTGGAAAAACATTGTTGCTCTCGGTACACTGAATTTGATACACTCCATTATTAGATGCTCTAGGGTTTCTGGCACATTACAAACTGAACATATTGGGGATTCGGATTTACCTATTTTGTGTAAGTAATGATTGCATATACCATGATTTGCTCGCAGTCTAGAAATACTAACGACCATGGTCCTATTACTAGCAACTTCTTTGTACCACGGGTTGAAGTTGATCTTCGGTACTAAAGATTTATAAAAGGCGCCGCTGGTAGTGTTGTTGTACCATAGTTGCCATTGCTCGTAGGCTGGGAGTTTTATCTGGTGGTATAAATCGCGATATTGTACTTGATACATTATTCCGTAGTCAATAGCTAACTCGTGGTTAATACTGCTTTCTTTAGCTATGTGGTCGACTCGTTCGTTCGGAGCAATACCCGCGTGTCCTTTTAACCAGACAAACACTACTCTTTTACTTTCCTGCAACAGATGGTAGTGGATTCTCAAGATTTCGCATAGAATATAGTTGTCAATCATGTTTGAATTCAGGTTATTTAAAGCTTGAACTGCACTAAGACTATCTGTAAATATGGTAAAGGAATTGAAGTTTGTTTTAGATATGTGTTTTAGTGCTTCGACGATCGCAACTAATTCCGCTGAATAACTTGAGAAGCAATTGTTGAGTTTGAGTCCTCTGAATTTATTTTGAGAAAAATTTAAGTAAGCACAACCCACATTGTCGTCCGTTTTGGAGCCATCTGTAAAAATATATTGATTTTCGGGCCAATGATGATAAACATCGTCCCAAAACATCGCGTTCCTGACACCGGTAGGGTATTTGGTATAATCTTCAAGTTTTCTAGTGTGAACCGGAGTAATCATTATGCTGTATTGGAGAAGAGAATAGGGTGAATCTGGATAAATAAATATCTTACGACGAATTGCGGTTGTGTTTATAAAACTGTCAACAATGGGTGGTGCTTTCTTTTTTTGCCAGAAAGTGTTGGTGAGAACAGTTGTAGAGAGGTAAGATATTCTTTTTGAAACTTCAGTGTTGAAAGAGAAATTTTTAATAATGAATCGGTTGGCTAGTACTTGTCTTCTAATATGTAATGGGGGTTCTTTGGATTCTGCGTATAAGACGGGAAGAGGGGTCGAGGGAAGGAGACCCAGGCATATCCGTAAAGCATTATTTTGAATTTTTTGAATAGGCTGTAATTTACTCTCCACACTCTGGCCGTAAAAAATGCTGCCAAAATCCAAAACTGATCTAACAGTGGCACGGTAGAAAAGAAGACTTGTGTTAACGTCGGCTCCCCACTGAGCCCTACAAACAGCTTTTAGTATATTTAAATATTTCTCAGCCTTTCCTTTCAGCTTCTCTAAGTGTTGGGTCCAAGTTAATCTAGTGTTCAGGTTTAATCCTAAAAATGTAACCTGTCTTACTACTGGATATTCTGTTCCTGCGAGATTGATTGAGTTGCCAAGCGGAATCCTTCTTTTGCGGCTAAATGGACACAATTGTTTAGTAAGACTAGGGAATAATGATTAAAAGTAATTCGGGGTTGGTAACCAAGTACCATCAATTAAAGAGATAGTATTGTGATGGCGCAAAATTTCGATTTTGTGATTTTGATGGATTTTCACGTTTTGGTCAGGTCCCTTGAGTCCATAAAAGTGGTTTTTTAAAAAAATATCTATGTGCTGTCTGTAGTCTATAGTCGGTGCAAGCTAACTAAATAAACTAAACTGGGCCTAACCCTGTTAAAATCTGTTTAACACTTTTTAATTATGTTTAGAAATAAATCAATTAAATGAGATATGATGGGATTTGAATATAATATTAATATCTATCTATATAAGAAAGTTTTGTTCAATATTTCGGACCGGTTTTTATTCGTTAAATGAATCCATTTATTCCAAAATCAAATATTATATAAATATACACTTATACAATCTTACATTCACTTACCTGCTGGTAAATCGGCCTAAGCCACGGAGAAAGTATATTATTGGAATAAAATTAAATTCCTTTTTTTCAGAAAGTTAAATGAAATACTATTTATTTGGATATAGTTTTATCAAGATATTCATCAATCTTTAAGAGTGGTTCTAAAATTTTAACTAAAGATTCACTTTTATGGGATCCGCAGGCAAAATCGAGGATGACCAAATGGGCCTTTCCCATCACTTAGGTGTGGTAAAAGGATAAAATTTTAGGGTTATAAGTATTTCGTAATGCCAAATCATAAAAAAAAAAAAAAAAAAAAAAAATTTTGTCCAAAAAATCAAAATATAATTTTTTTTTTTTGGGGGGGGGGGGGGTCCTTTATCACTTAGGGGTATAAACAATAGTTTACGACCTATTCTCAGACCTACCGAATATACACAATAAATTTCATAAAAATTGGTCAAGCCGTTTCGGAGGAGTTTGGAATCAAACACTGTGACACGAGAATTTAAATTTTTTGTTTGTACTTATCAAGTTTATCAGTAATATATTATTCATAATACTCAATGTAATTAATTTCTGTATTTTTTAAATATTTGTATTATTATGTGACCTACTGCATCCAAGCATACAGCTTGGCAACGCAGCTAATATAAATAAATAAAATAAAAATATGCAAAATTTCGTCAAAATCGGTCCAATAGTTTAGGCTCCACGCGTCTGCACTGACGACAGACAGACGTTAGATATTTTTTAAAAACCTTTTTTTGGACTCAAGGGACCTCAAAACGTGTAAACCCGTCCAAATCTCAAAATTCAATTTTTGCGCCATCACAATATACCTACTTTCTTTTTATATTAAAAATTAAAAAAACAATTTTGTGATAGTGTTGTTACAACAAAAATAAGTACATATATGGTTCATTTATCTGTCCTCTACATTGCAGAGGTAAAAGATAAAAGTTTCAATTTCTAATCAATAATTCAGGGTCAATAAATACAAAACCATATTACATATAGAAAGAGAAAGGTGAATTAATGTCACCCCCGGTATTATCTAGCATGACCAAATTAGTTTTCTTCCAATTCGTTTCTGTATTCGATTCTTGTATTATTAGTTTCAACTGGTCGCCTAAACCTCTAACATTTAGACACGTGGCTTCTTTACGTGATGAGCAAAAGGGCGTCCGATCATTTTTCCTTCTCTGATATAATTGTTAAAGGTTTATTGAAGGAAAATTACAAGATAATTTCTTGTAATGTAACGTTCTTTAAGAAAACAAAAAACAATGAAGAATTGGCTTGTCTCGTTATTATAAGTTTTTTTTCGGTTTAAATGTTAAATGATTTAGTTTTAATTTAATTAGTAAGATAATAGTTCTAACACTTAATCTATTTTTAGTAAAAAAACACAGTCCGTATATTTAAACTACCTTTAGTAAGATAATAGTCCTGATATTTTAACTGTCTTTAATAAGATATCTAATAGTAATAATGCTTAAATTATTACACATTTTTTTACTTATCTTATACTACTTACTTTTACTATGATATGTGCAGGTAAGCAGTTAAAGGTTGAGGTATTTACAATCACTTAATATAAAGTACATAAAAAAGTAACGTACAACAATATATTAATCTATAAATATACATTTATAAAATATGTATTATATTAAATAATTAGTTGTTTTGACTGAGATTTTGTGGTACCACTTCATTATTATGACTAGAGAGGTTGGTAGAAAGTTACACAACAATATTGTCACCACAATTTTTATTACACATAAACTCACAAACGCGTTTCGACAAATAACATCATCTTCAGTGTGTGTTAACTTAGTAAGGGTACAGAATTAACCCTTGTGGTGACAATATTGTTGTGTAACTTTCTACCAACCTCTATGTATTATATTAATATACATTTTATTTAAGTAGTGTGAACATTTTCATATACATTCGTACTGATACAAAAATAAAATTTATATCGTTGATATTTTCCCCTTTAATTGGTTTTGTTGTAATAAATTAATTATTTTAAAGTTATAATTGATTTTAGTATTCGAGTATGTGTTACAAATGGTTTTGCTCTCTCGTGGAAAAGATGCCATGTGTGGATATAACTTCGTTAATAATGAAAATGAAATAAAATAAAATAAAAATAAATGAAAAATCTCAGCTGTATGATAAACAATTTTTCAATAAATATAAAAAACCAACATTTATTTAGGCGACCATGAAGCCCTTATCTCAATAAATATATCGAGGAATTAAAATATGGTTATTTTATACGGAAAACCCTAACAAAAATAAATCTGGTTAAAAAAAAATATCATGAATATCTTGTCTCCTTCAATAATTCACACACACACACACACATACATACCTACATACACATATATATATATACACACACATATATATTTATAAAATGATTTTTCTTCTGAGCTTATGGAAGCTATATAACGGAAGCATGGGACTTAAGGGAACATTTTTGATGTCGTGTCGGTCTGCCGTTTCAACATTTATGCGGTCCACCACAACCATTCATTCAATTCCCATTTGAAAATTCGTCCAATAATAGGATGCGAGGAGGTTTTGTCTTAAAATATCAAGTTCTTTGTTTCCAACGTTTCTTCGTTCAAGCAATTAACATTTAAACAATCCAGTCATCTATTATAGCAAAATGACCTTGGCAATTTCGTTTTAGTTCCCATTTAATTAAGTTTTAATTAGTTATCAAGATTTCATGTTTGCTCTCTTGAAGTGGTAATATTGATTGATAAGTAAAGTTGAAAACTCTAATTAGCTGAAGCAGTTATTAGAGGGACACAATCGTACATTATTTCATTTTTAAATAATTTATTTCATACATATTTATATCGTTTATTCTATAACTCATCATAAGTGTGGTTAGAAAGATATGTGCAGTGATTAGGGTTGAAAAAACCAAATCTTCGTTTAAGTATGACCTGACTCTGTTAAATCCATCCACATATTTTTTGCAGTATTTTGCTAATCTTTCTTTTATATGTAAATTATCAATTGAGGATCGGAGTAGCCGAGTTGTTAGCGTTCTCGCAACTCGGCTAAAACCAATCTTAAAACACCTTTATATCTGGTTCCCAGAGTGGGGGAGACATTTTTCACACTGATGAGGGGATGAGTAAAGACCCTAATGATGTGTTAATCGCAAAAATGCTTTTACAACCCAATATTAACTGCGTAAGCGGCTTCCTTCATTCAACAAACTTTGCATCATGTCTGTCTATCTGTCAGTTAAGTTTACGTGTCCGACGATAACTTGAGTAAAAGTTGACCGATTTAGTTGAAATTTGCTATATACATGTTCCTTTTAGTAATGCTCAGGCTAAGTTCGTTAGACAGCGTTATCCGTCCAAGAGTTAAATTGAGCTTCAAATGTAAAATTGGAACCGGACGGGAAAAGATTCTATCATCACCTAATCGATGAGACAAACATTTTTTTCAAATAACATGTTTTAGTTGAACCAACAGCGTCACCGCTTTGAATGAATAAAAATCGTTAAAACTATTAAAGCGGACTTAAACGTTTAAAATAGAGAAAACAACGTTTTTATCGATATCTTACGTTCTAACTTAACAATTTTAATAAAACTTAATTTATATATTCTAAAGTACAATTGAAACTTGAAACAAACATGTAAAATTTCAACTTGATACAAGTACGAGTTTTTGTATAGGGAAGTAATACATGTTATAATAGTAGAAATGGAGATGTGTGATTAGTGGAATAGTAAGAATACCAGGTGAATTCCTCATTACTAGACTCTCTACTACAATCACACTCTTTAACTATCAACTCATAAATCTATTTTCTAAATATTCAATACATATTTATTACTGTAGGCTCGCTTCAATGATAGAGCCACGCGATGCATAGTTTATTTAATTGTTCCCCCTTTTGTTGTTAAAATTGTTGTACTTAAAAAGTTTTGTTTTATTACACGAAATAAGTATTCATTTAGCAATATGTAATGTGCGCAGGCGGTTGAAATTAATCTGGGGCTATCTGCTGGCTAATTTCAACCAACCTTTCAAACTTCTACAACAATAAAGTATATTAAATTAAACTCAAAGGGCATAATGTATCAGTAAAATTATTTGCCTTAGTTTATCCTCTACATGATAACAATCACATTGAAATTAATGACATTAATTTTAAATTTCAAATTTCAGGATTTAAGGAAATTCAGAATTCGGTATCGGTGAAGTTTAACCCGCATTTTAGTGGTCATGTACCTCTTACGACAACGTCAAGTGTGTTGAGAGGTGATTCGAATGTGTACATTTGTAACAAGACTATGTAAACTAGGACATGTTGCGTTCGATTTTCAGTGGGGTTTATACATGTACTATACTAGATAACCGCAATGTTAAATGAGTAAGAGTTACATCCCATAGTCCATTTGATTAAACATTAAATGTCTGCGAAAGAAAATAAAGTTTCTGTTGCAACTTAACCAAAAAAAAACTGGATAAATATTATCTTTAAAAAGCTACCACTTAAAAAGATTTTCAAATATTTCTCACTTCGATTTTTTGAAAAAACTTTGTACAGATTTTCTCACAAAAAGAGGATTAACAAGCAAGATGTATTCTTCTGATCTCGTAATTTTTAGAAACGTTGTTTTTTTTTTCTTAAAAATAAAAAGGAATTCTGATGAATATTCCCGCTTTGTTTCCACAAGTAATGAAAAGACTAAGCTATGATTACTTGTCCCACTTGTTTGTGCAAACCGAAAAAGCTGTCCGGCTATGGAAATGGGAAGGATAAGGCAAAAGGACATTGAGTTTACCTAGGGCTTACAGATGAAGATGAGGATGTCCTGTCAGGACGACCCCTTCAAGGGATTTTGAGGGATCGCTTTTCCAAGGAACCTCGAAAACGGACGGTTTACTAAACTAAAGGGTTTTTCTATCTTCAGAGGAAATCATCTGGGTTTTCTTTAAAACGAAGGACCCGTTATGCTTCATCTTTTTTCTTCGGGTTTTCTTAAGTTTTAAAGGATTTGAGAAACTAGACGGGATCTCCTACTTTTTCACGGTTTCGCGCTTCTTCTCCTTTTAGAAGGAGAACTTTAGTACGGACTTTTATTTTTCCCAAGATAAAATTAGCTTTGGGACTTTATACTTGCAAGGCGGAGTTGAATCCATCATAGGGAAACGTAGAGACGGGGAAAAGCCCAGAAGGAAAATACCCATCCCCTCTTTTCGTACCCGAACACGGTATGAAAGAGAAATGTAAAGGGCTAAAGGCAACCCCGGAGGTTTTTACTTCAAAAGAAGCCAGGCGTGTCTGGACTTTGTAAAAAGCTCCGGAGCAGCATAATAAAAGATAATATAGTGAAGAGAAGTGGTACTCGTCCACTGCCCTGCTGCACACTCTCGACCTTGCTCCACTTGCCTTCTTTACATCTTTATACCATTTCCACTTTTTTGTGAGATCTGTAATGTAATTTGATTCTAATGCATACAAATACTCTCATTTAATACAACACGAATGTGTTGTAGGTCTTACTGTAAGGTACCTGTAAAGTGTAAATCATCTATTTGAAAAGAAACCTATTGCTTTCGACCTTACCGAAAATAGACGGAAGCAATGTGTTCGTTCTAAATATCGACATTTTTTTTTCTCCGAATTCCAAACTTCCAAGCCAGAAATCCGGTTAGGTCTCGTGCCTATCTGCCAATCCGTCGTTCAATTTTTGTGAACCAACATATGATAAAAACTATTCGTCCGTTTTTATGAAATTTATATGGTTCGCCATAATCAGCTCATTGTTGGTCCCATATAAGTTTCAACTTACTGTGCCCATTTAGGGAGCCAGCTTGGCCGAGGGTCTTAAGGCGCTCGCTCAGCAGGTCGTGGGTTCGATCCCGTGCCATGATTCTCTGAATTGAATCTATGAATCGAGGACGGAGCAGGGCGAGGGACACCCCCTATGAGGCACTCTTCCCTCACGCTTATATAGCTTACTAATGACCACACCATACTCGCTTCGGTGGTACAATGTACAAATGTAAGATGTGTGAAGTAGCTGGAACTCTCCTCCACGGGGCGTAAAAAGGGCCTAAAAGATGGCCTGATTGCAAGGTTCGAACAAGTGGTTTGTCATACCCGTTCTAATAGGAAGTACTTGACTACTAGTACTACTACTACTGTGGCCATTTAATTCTTTTCTACACGCGAACAGACATACATTTAAATCTTTAAAAGTATTTTTCTGATTTTTAAGAAATAAGGATTTTTTGTCGAAATAAGCTCCCAGATAGTCCGGATTAATTTCAACCGATTGCGCACGTTAAATTTTGCTAAATCGATATTTTTATTCTTGAAAAAAGAAAAAAACAATTTTGTCAGATTTAAAGATATTGACAAGGGGGGGGGGGGGTAAAAATTAACTTAATGGCTTGTAAAATTATAACATAATTAAAGTAGGTGATAGGACTCACCTACCTAGACTATTTTCATTCGTGTTTTTATTTTTTTTTCATTTGCGACTTTTTTACCCATCATCTACGTATATGTAGACTATGTTGAAAAGAGTGATGCCGCGGGTTAGGTTGCAAATAAAAATCTGAGTTTTAGGGATGGAAATTTATTCATTACAGCTTTCACTTAGGGAGACTGAACATCATCTTGAAAAATATAACTGAACTATAATATAAATAGAACAGATTATAACATCGTTAATTGCATACGTATTATTATAGAGATCAATATAGTTAGTCTTGATATTGTGCAGTGCAATGCCCAGTACCTTGAAGTTTGAGAATATGTAAATGAACATTAGTCCCACTTTCACATCCCCCACTTTTTTAGTATTATATTATTTAGGATATTTAAGTTTTCCGAGAATCTTGGTTGAAGCCGTTTAATTTTGAGCCACTAAATTGTAAAGGGGACATTCTTGCGAGTCTTTGTACATTGTTAGTTGACAGGATTCTATAAAGGCCTCTTAGTATCTTTTAGATTTAATTAAAACACCGTCTTCTTACGACTAACCATTTGAAATTAAATCATATTTCACCTGTAATAATAATTAGATAGCAACGTTGAAAATCTCATTTAATGAAATTTTATAGAAACGGCCAATGTATATGGAACGTTTTCATTTGGTCATAATATGATTGGAATACTATTAATGCTAATTGTTTTAATTACTTACCATAGCCTTTCTTTGAAAAAGGGAAATAATTGAATTAAACATAACATATTCCGTAGAGAAGTATGAAAATCTGATATTATAATATATAGATATATTATGTATGAATTATTAAAAGTTATTGAGGGCAATTCAAAGAATATAATTTTGGTAAAAGTGTAACTTGATATTTATCCGAATGATATATTTATTTTATTTATTATAAAGAGTTATTATGTAATTGAATAAGAAGATATATATTTTTTTTTAAATAAGAATTTAACTAAAGGACACAAATAAGAGGGAATATTGATGTATTAAATTTTCTTTGTTGAAATTAAATGAAAATTTTTAGAAATGTGAGTAAACATTTTCTTTGAAGTAATGGAATTATATTTTAGTTGTTAAGGATTAGTATTTTAATTAAAGTTATGAATTAAATAAGTGAGTTATTTCATTAATCGTAAGTTATTAAATAATTGTAAAGGTGCAGATGCGTTCTTATTATATTCTAATTGTTTTCCCTTCTAGAGCATTATTATTAATCTTTATTATTATTGTTTTATCTGATTCAAACTCTTTAATTAATTTTTTCCCCTTTGATCCCCATTTTCAATTATTATTTTCCTTAATTTTAGCTCCTCTATTGTTTCCTGATTTAATCTCAGTCCTTCATCTTTTTTTTTCTTAGTAATATTTTATTTTTTCCCCCTTTATTAATGCCTTGTTATAAGATGTATTTACGCGCAAAAACTATTTTTTAGTTTTATTAATTAATTGTACTTCTTGGAAGTATTTATTTTTCTTTTACTTTTTTAATAATTATTTTTATAAAAATTTGAAATGAATTTTTCATGTTAGGTTAAAAAACAATATAATTTAATATAATTTTATCCAATGATTCTCCACCTTAACTTTCCTCCAATGATTGTAGACTATTTCATCCAATGACGCTTCTGTATTGGCTTTCTTCCATTGTTCCAAGCTTTGAATGTCCCACATTGGTTGAAAATCAAGACCTTTTCATCCTATTACAGCCTTTGTGAACGAAACATTCATCAACTTTGATTTCACCCTTAGACTTTTATAAGTATTCTCTTTTTGTTGGTTATACCTTTTTAAGAAGATTCTTTATTATTTCATTCCAATTATTATCTTTGGGAATAGCCTAAAACTATCCTTTTGGTTAGTAACCATGACCCCTATAAACCTTTTTGATATCACTAATTTTCCTCAGATTTTTACAATCCTTACCTTTGACAAAATTGATTAGATTTTGTTTCCTCTTGTAAAATAATTGGGTAAGTGGGTCTTACTTACGGGGATGAATATGTTGGTTAGCCGACGTGACAAAGTAGAGCAGTTCTATGGGTTTGTGGAGGTTCGTACGTGGCCGTGCTCTCTGGTTGACCTTGCTCCTCGGCCTCATCACGCTTGCAGCATTGATAATGCCCGGTGGACCTACGCTGCCTCTCCCTCAGCCTTTACGTAGTCTTAAGGCGAGGTCAGTTCCGGATCCACCGCCCCCGCCAGGCTCAGGACCGTTCCTCATCAACGACACGTACACCTCTCCCAAGGATAGCGTCTCAGCCGCCCGAAGACAGCACATAGTACAGGTATTCCTTCAAGAAAAATCCTATCTTCCATTAATATCTGGGATCCTCGAAGTCCTCATGACTTCGTAAGCCCTAACTTGTTTTAACATTGTTTACCTCGTTTAGAGTAATATAATCACAAATATTAAAATTTGTCATTAAAACTGATAAATAAAAGTCATTTACACAAAACAATTCTCGAACAAGTGCAAAATCATCTTGCTCTGAAATTATTTTGCTTTGGCAGACTATTTTTAATTTTTTACCAATGTAAGGAAAACATCATCAATAGGGTACTACTTAAACTATACAGTGTGGCCTACGGACCCTCACTGTGTGCTGACTAGCACACACTTGACCTGTTTATTATAAAAGTATGATTGTGATTGTATACCAAGTGAGTATACTTGAGCGTGTCTAATGGACTTGATAGTGATTTGATATAGTATTCCATATGTCGTTTATTGCTAAAACCTATTGTCTTCTCACATTGTACCCGCTTTCCGTTCGAGAAGGTATTTTATTTGATATTTCAAATTAAATTGTCTCATTTCTCTGTTCACGCGTCTGAATTTCTTGATTAATTTTATCTATGACCTGATATTTAATGTCAATTAAAGTGTTTATGTCGCTATCGCATATTGTATTGCTCCTGAAGTGGAGTAATCAAGAAAATTATTACCCATGATACGCTGTTGTTTTTAATATTATCTCTGTTATAAGTAATAGTAGTAGTTGGGGGGGGGGGGGGGGGGGGATGCAATGATAAGAATAAACGAAATATAATTTTATTATCTTTCAAGCCTCGATCATCAGGTTTTGAACCCTTTGTAGAGCTTATTCTACCATTGAGGGATTTACTGTATAAACTTTGTTTTATTAGTCTACTTGTAAACTTCCTTAAATTGCTTTTTATTTTAATGGTAAGCTGACTTAATAATTTATTAGTAATCCTTATAAGAAGCTTGACAACTTTATTCTACAAACTTATTGCACGAATCTGTATTGACTCAGATGATACATAAAAGCAGGCCTTGTAATTGAAGCCAAGCTGACGCAGTCTATCCCACGCCGTGGTTTACATTATTTACCTCAACTTAAGCTGAGTTCCTTTTTTTAAAACACTTAATATTTTATTTAAAGAGTCAAAAGACCGAGCAAAATGACTGTTTGCTTTTTAATCAACTCTTCAAAACTTCTAACGCTAGATCCCCCCCCCCCCCCCTTCTTTAAACATTTAATACGATGGATGAAATAAGAATATGTATATGTATATTTATATATCACACTCAAACGTAAAAAAAGCACCTGTAAACTAGAAAAATTTTATTTGGACTTTCTGTCCACAAGAATGTGTTTGTTGTTCTTGTTTGGTTCCAGAAACGGTTCTTAAACTTATGGTAACCATTTAGTTAAGACATAGTAAAAAAAAAAAAAAAAAAAAAAAAGAAATGGGAAAAACAAAGAGGATATAGGTTTCCTCAAAAGGTCTTCTATTTGATAATGCAACAAAATCAGTTTTAAGATATTCTTGTACAAAAATCAAAACTCATCTCTAAGATATTCAGTAAAAGAATATCTTTTCAAACAATATATTTTATATATATGCAGTGTGTCAGTGTGTCCCAAGATAGAGTATCCGAGAGGAAAAATTTTCTTATTTTTGGGTTTTCGAAAAAAAATCATTCTTCATAACCTTAAACCTCTAAAAATGATAACATTTTCTGTACAGTTCTGAGTTATGACCAAGAGTAAACTACCCTTATTTTTGATGGTATTAAAAAATATTATTTAGAAAAGTGGTTCAGCATTTCAAAATATGTATAAATATTAAATTTTAATTAATTTTCTGAAATATTACATTTTATTTTGTTTTCTAAAAATAAGAAATAAAGCTAACTACAACAAATAGTTCTCTTTTAGAGGTTTAAGAGAACAAGCAGGATTTTTATAAAGAATTACATTTTTTTGAAAACCCAAAAATATTACTAATTTTACAGGTTAAACAACAAGCAGGATTTTTTTTTATAAAAAATTATTTTTCTTCGAAACCCCCAAAAATAAGAATCTTTTTCCTCTTAGATACTCTATCTCAGGGCACACTGTGTGCGAATATATATATACATTAAATTATTTACAAATAAATGACCATTAGTTATCAAAATAGTGAAAACAATCATTGAAAAGCAGAATACTATAATGACAGAAGCAGAACATAGGAAAGACTATTTGCAACTTTAAGATACTTGGCCACGAGAAATAGTTGAGATGATGATAAAGATTAGAAATCCTACCCTACTTCTCGTATCAGTTCTGGGCGTCACGGTCCTCGTACCATTTCCTATTATTCCGTTTCCTCTCGAGCCCACCAGGGTTCTATATTAAAATGCTAGGTGCTTAAATATTAGGGTCTTTTCTCTTTGGTGCATTTGTCGACGACCTAGAAAATGTTCTGCACAACTACTATGATGCACAACTATTCTGATTTTCCTTTGAATAATGCGCTGACCATCTGGAAATTTCGCGAGTTTTAGATAATTTATACTCCTGTATCATCGGAACTCCAGTCTCTATCAACATATGGAGATACATTTAGGAAAGAGCCAAGTTATTTGAAGAAGTTATTTTAAATAAGTTTTATTAAGTATACTTTAGAAAAGCATACTTACATAGGTTGGAAATGTATAAAGTAGACAGATGTAAAAGTACTCTACTTACATAATTTCAAGTAGCTCACGGCTTACTTTAAGAGTAATCATTACATCTATCGTCAAGAACATTATTTAAGTTACGACTTTACTTCGTCTTCACTTTTAACTTAGTACTTATACTTTGCATCAAGTAAATGGAGTGAAGTCCCTTGAAAAAAAACAACAAGCGGGTAACTTTACCTCAGGGAGAACAAGCTTTATATATATATATATATATATATATATATATATATATATATATATATATATATATATATATATATATATATATATATATATATATTCTTTCAGAAGTTGTTGTTCTAAAAGGAGTTTTTGGTGTTCTGAATCTAACAGCTGTGTTTTTGGACCAACTTACAGCTCCGTGTTTTTCCCGTTGTATTATACGTTACGGTTTACCGTAAGGTTTATGGTTTTCGAGGGCCTCGTGTTGCCGTAACGGTCGTATATCAAAAGAGAAAATGCATATAAAACGAGCCAAAAAACACCAGTAGAAGCTCGCGGTTTCAACTCCTTCCCCCTTGCGCCCCTTCCCCCTCCCCCACCTCCTCCTCGCTCATTTCACCCCCACTATCCGTATTCACCCTTACCTCACAATTTTATTTCCTCTAAACGTTAACCCAGAAAAAACTACATCTTTTTACTTATTTCTTTTTTATTCCCCTCTACCCCTCCCCCTCCCCAAATAAAGCTATATACATTTCAAATCCAGGCACATCAAAATTAAATTTTATACGCATGCAAAATTTACTTGATATGGCACAATTTTGATAAAATATTTCATTCTTGAAGAAATATTTACATTGAAAACATAAAATATATATTTACGTAGAATTTTATCTGTATATTTGTATAATTTATTTTATTCTTGATATTATTATTTAATAATAATAAGGAACGACATAAGTTGCGCTACAGATTTTTAAATGTTCATCAGCCTATCTCAACCTTCTTATCTCCAGATATTAAATAATCAGCCCAAGAAACTCTTTCCTTTTTCAATCAAATTACCTAGCGGAGAACCTAATGGAATCCTGAAGAAACTTAAATAATTTTAACCTCATCCTACAAATTAGAAACATTTTCTCTGATGGGCGAGGAACAAAAAATTAAGTATTCAATTGATAAAAATAATAAATTCAAAAAAATAATAAGAAAACTTTAAAAAACATGCAATAAAAAGATGAAAATAATGTTTTAACAGCCACAGAACTGGGAGGGATCACAGTATGTAATGTATATGCTTATGTCACAAAAGATAAAAGCATGGGGCGTTATCAACAAATGATAAAAACTGTTGATAGCGCCCCACGCTTTTATCTTTAGTAGCATGCGCAAATAGTATATATCGCTCGTAGTACTGTGACGCTTTCAAAAAATTATGTTCTCCTATTGTACATTGTTTATAAAAGCGTGTTTTTACTTTTTAAATTAAATTATATTCTAATTTATAATAATTTTCCCCTTCCCCACATTAAATATTTTAATCTATTCTAACTTCAATCATTAAATTACATTCTGTCCGTACCCAATACCACATTACTAATAAGTGATTAAACTGACTCCCGTTTATTGAGAGTTATCCCGTGTGGTCTAGTGGTTAGGATAGCTGACTCACAGCGCCGGCGCTACGCACAGGCGGAGCAGGCGGCCGCCTGTGGCGGCCAAACTCAGGGGGCGGCCGACGACACCCTCAGTTTTTTTTATTTTATAAATTGAAAAACAAAATCTATAGTAGCAAAACGATACTAATGTGCCTAACCCCCCGTACTGAGTAGTGAGTTAGAGATGGAACCCTATATAATATAGTAATAAATAACACCCTAGACCTAGACAATACCTTATCAGATGCTGTTTTAGTTAAGTAGCCGAGCTAATCGCATTTCGGGTTGAATCTTGGTTACACCGTTGTAATTTCTTTTTATTATTAAAAAATAACTATCGGCTAACTTTGCTGTATATGAGTACATATATTTATCGATGTATTTTTTTTTCCTCTCGTAACCCTCCTTAAGTCTTTTCCATTATACCATACCTCATACCTTTGTTTTATTTATTCACAACTCTTTTCTTACCCCTTTATAGCTGTTATATTTTCTTCATTTCAACCCTTCCTTTAATTTTTGAATTGTTATCTCTCTTTATCCTAATAAAATAATAATCGGCCCGATACAAATCAGACAAAGTTTTTCATATAAGAGTTCATAATTACTTAGCCCAGTGTTTTCCATTTATTATTTTTAGTAGGTGCATTTAATTATTATTGAACATTTCATAAAAAATTAAAAATAACTTCTCGGCGGGGAATCGATCCCGGCTTCTCTCCGTCCGCGGATAAAGCTACTTTCTCAGGAACTAGATTTTTCCCGGGAAAACAGCTTTTAATAGTTAGATTCGTATTTAAATGAACTTCATTTTCGAATTTTTTAATCAAAATTGTCAGAACTGTTTTCGATAAATTTTTTTTTCAGAGTTTTTAGGGAGTAGTGGCTCCACATTTGGAGCTAAAATTCATTACTCGATTCTTCGGGGTATGATTTTTCCGAACATGTATGCAAAATTTTGTCAAAATTGGTCCAGTAATTTAGGCTCCAGTTTACTGCACGGATGGCAGACATTTTTTTAAAACCATCTTTTTTTGACTCAGGGGACCTCAAAACGTGTAAATCCATCAAAATCTCAAAATAGAATATTCGCGCCATCACAATACTTTCTCTTTACATGAGAAAGAAAAATTTAAAGCTCAGTTCTGTTATAGGGTTCTTCCTCTAATATTTAGTTTTTAAAAGTAGCCTACTTTACTTTATTACTCAAAAACTATCATAGCTTAATAATAGTGACATGCACCATTTTAAAAAGCAGTCAGGTCATATTAAACAGACTTAGCTCAGCCCTCTGTAAGAGCGATTGAAAGTGGAAAAATTATTTTATTTTAAAAAGTTGAAAATACTTTAAGCTGTATTCCTCAAGAACCAAAAAAGACGAGACTGTCTGAAGTTAGCTAATTAGTAAAAATTTACTTTTTAATCTAATCTAAAATAAAATATCAGAGGAGGCGTGTTTCATTATAATAATTGAATTATTCACAATATAATGTCCACTATGGATAATATTAAAAATATGGACGTAAAAAATTTCAGGGCCCCAGAAATAAATTAATTTGTATGATTATATTCAAATATTATAATTCTTTCCTCATAATGATATTAATTATTATAAAATTTTAGACATCCCAAAATTCACATATCCATTTTTAGGGTCCGTAGGCGAAACCAAACCGAGGACAATTATAATTTCTTGCGTTTGTCAGCCTTTGCCTAGAGGTCGTTAAAGGTTCTTTATTCCCGAAAGTACCCAAAACAAAAATTTGAAACTTTCCAGTTTTGTGTAATAACCCAAACACATAAATGTAGGAAAGCCCCGAAAATCACCCTTCTCCCCCCCCCCCTCCCCGGTCAAAAAATTCCTATTTTTATGGGGCGGCCAAAAACCGTCTTGCCTGTGGCGGCCAAAAGTGTAGCACCGGCGCTGCTGACTCACATACAGAAGGTTCGATTCCGGGCTTGATAATATAGATTTTGAGTCTACTAATTAAAAGATTGGGCTGTCACTACCTTCATTATTCCAATAATTTTAGTTCACGGTTCAAATTTTAGGGCAAATTTATAAAATTTCATAGAATTAATGAAAAAAAGTCCATCTCAAATGTCGAGTAAAATATCCATGTGCATTCCCCTATTGTAATTTGACTTAATTGGCTAATTTGATTTTTTATTGTGATATTCCAAACATTTAGATCAATAAAATTTCAAGAGTGTGACCAAATTTAATTTTGTAGTTGTTTTTGACGAAGTAATTTTGAGTTTATTAGAAGAGGTCACTTCTCTCAGTATATTACATATTTATTTATGATTTGGACAAAAAATAGTTAAAATTCTACCGTGTTATATATTATTTTTATTTGGATTTCCTAAATCAAGCTTAAAATTTTCTAGTAGTCTCGATTTCTTACGTCTAGTTGAGATAAAAAAAGATGTATTTCCGAATCAAAAAGAAAAGATCCGGGGCTTTTAACAACAAATCAAGAATCGAGATGGTATGTAGGCTCCCGGCGTTACACCGTCTTCAAGTAAACGTACAGAAATTAGTCCGGATCGGTACGTGAAGGGAATCTACTAGATCAAACTGATTTCAACACGTTCATTCCAACCAACATCCTTTCTACTTCTTCACGTTCATTCCTGCTTACGTCTGGCCTTAACTTCAATTATGATTGCTTCTCTACGAGCCCTCCATCTTGGCCATTTTAAAACCTGATCACGGGATTTGCAACACTTTTGATTCCCCCTTATCAATCTTGATATTGCCTATCCTTAATTCTAATATTATTTAACATTTGTTTATTTTTATTTTTATTGCTTTTTTATAGTTTAATTAACGACTATAATGAGAAACAATTATTCGGTCTAGTTGTAATTAATGATTATTGGATCAATATAAGGTGAATATAAAATTAACAAGTATGTAGTTAAATTAATATAATGTTTATAATTAACCAATTACGGGCATAATAATCAGACCTAAAATATTTTTTTTTATATTAATAAAGTTATAACTAAATTATCAAAAACTATTAAATCACTTAACAAATAATTAGTTAGATTGACAAACTTGGAATCCATAATTAAGTTGAAAAGATTCCACATAATATGTTACAATTTTAACTAAACAATACAATATAAATAATTTGATCATGGTCCTCAGATCATCCGTGTCCCACTGGACATCTACCACATTCAACTATGTATTTACATTATATATTATATATATGAGTAATCAATGAAATTAATTACTCAGTTAATGTAATGTATACAGTAATATTTTCTCGACAAGTTATAACCCTGAATAAAACCCGAAAAGTTATAATAAATTTAAAACCGGTAACGAACATATAATCACAACTTAAGATACTCTAAATAAAAAAGAATCATTGAACGCAAACTTAATACACAAAAATAAAAAAAAATTGTACAAAGTAGAAAATTACTTTTTCATATAAAATTACAAATTTAATTTATTTATATTTTTAAACACATATTAAAATATTTCAAAAGGTGTTGGTTTTTTTTTTTCGATTTTTAACTTCTAAATTAGATTGATTTTCATCAATATCTCAAAAAACTAGATTTTTCCCGGGAAAACTACTTAATTATAATATTTACATGGTATACACATAGGCGTATTTAAATGGACTTAATTTTAAATTTGTTTATATACGATTAATACGAACTATAAACATTGAATCTCTGTTTAGATGCGTAGAAAGTGATTCTTTATGTACTTGTATTCATTGCGCATGCGCGTTTCATAATTCCTCTTTTTTCCGCCCTAGTGCAGTAAAAAAGAAGAATTCTTCACCTTAACGCATGATTAGCGATTAGCGAGTTTGTTTACATGTAACAAAACTAATTTGCTGTTTGTGTAATTAAAGTAACTGTTTATATCGAGTTTTTCGTGAAAAACAATGAGTGATTTATGTCATTATGACGAAAATGAGAAAAATAATACGCCTCCAGAAATAATTAATTCGGCACAAAATACAACTAATGAATTAATGTCATCTTTATCAAAAGAGAAAAATACGAACTTACATACAGGAATTTTATGTAAGTTTATTAAATATTTGTTTCTGTATTTATTATTAAAATCTAACAATCGTAGATAAAGAACGGTACGCAACTCGTGCGAAAACTGCATTTTGCTTTCCTCGTGTGGTTTTACTACCCTCGCTGTCACTCGGGTGTAAACTCCACACTCGCATGCGAAATTCTGTTTTCCGCACTAGACGCTTAATGCACTATTAATTAAAATTGTTGGTATTGTTTTAGGGAAATAAGTTTAGTTATTCAAATTTTTACAGTGCCCTAAATTTGGAGCTGAAATAAATTTCTATATTTCGCCTAGGAGTATTTCTAAACATCTATGCCCAATTTCCAATTTCGATTGAAATCGGCCCATTTTGGTAAGGGTTGCAAAAACAACAGATGGAGATTTTTTTACATTTTTAGAGTCAGGAGACCTCATAACGTGTAGATCCTGAAAAATATCAAAAATCAAATTTCGCTCAACCAAATCCTTTCTTTTTATCTTAGAAAGTAACAAAAAATTAAAATTTATCTGGGTATATGAGAAAGTAAAAATAAATATAATATATTGAACAAAATAATCATTTAACTGAATACAATTAAATGATTTTGATAATGATCATTGTTCATGTTCATATAATTCAGATCTTGTTTAGTATACTCATCAAAGTGTGAAAATAATATTTAACAGTTATACCCATATAAATAAGTATAAAGAATTTATCTTGTATCTTTGTCTTATAATAAAGTAACTTATAATTTAAGAATGAGTTAAAACTCTTTGCTTTATATTATGCCCTAATTTTTTTGGGATGTTGAAAACTATTAAAGTATGAATTGAATACCGTTAAGGTGTGAAGTAAATATATAATTAGCAGGGCGTAACATCTAAAATAACATCTAGTTTTTATCATCTATTATTCTGTTAGTAGCTCATTGTTATTAGTAACTAAAATAGTAAACTTTATCGTTGTTTTG
Organism: Gerris lacustris; assembly: GCA_951217055.1. Classification (NCBI taxonomy): domain Eukaryota; kingdom Metazoa; phylum Arthropoda; class Insecta; order Hemiptera; family Gerridae; genus Gerris; species Gerris lacustris. The sequence goes on from OX578281.1 coordinate 36,336,556, forward strand.
TATTATTTAGTTGATATGTAACGCAGATAATCCTCCAGTTTAGAATAACTGTATACTTAAACTATAAATGAGTCCAGAGACAGCGACTCTGGACTTAAATGGTATTGAATAACCTAAATATTGAAATGTCATTTACGATCATTTTTTTAATAAAAATCGTACAAACTGTTTTCTGAAAAATTATAATTTTCTATAGTTTTGCTGCCACGCTTAAAGGTAACGGAACTAATGTCATCATTCCGAAGAATGACATTATTCTATGTCCCCAATTTTAAGTAATTCCTAGACAGAAATCGGTTTTACATAGCAGGGAACATTTTTGCTTCCGAGCTTACCGAAGGTAACGGAAGCTATGATTGTACTGAAGAACGAAAATTCTTTATGCCTGCAATCTCAAAAATTCCAAGATATAAATACGTTTCAAATACGGTGTCTGTCTGACGCACAATTTTTTTGAAGCAACAAATCCAAAAAACAACTCGTCCTATTTTAATGAAATTTGGATGGTAGGTCATAATTAGCCCATAGTTAGTCCCAAATAAGTTTTAATCTTCTGCGCCCATATGTCTCTCTTCCACACGTAATCTTAAATAAATTACGTGACGCGAGGAAGCTATGTGTCGCACTAACTGGCTGACTATTGGTCTCGTATATGTCTTCAAACATTTTTGCGATCTATCACAAATATAAGATATCCGAGTTTAATTAAATTTGGAGGGAAGGTTATAATTAGCCCAGTTTTAGTCCCATATTACTTTTACCTGCATTGCTTTCTTCCACGTGCGTAGAAACTTGTTTTAACAAATATATCAAGTACAAAATTAACAAGTATATCTTTAAAAGTACAAATCTGATTTCTAAGAAATTAGGATGGTTTGTTAAAAGTAGTCCACAGATAGTCCCATATTAATTTCAAGAGTTTGCGTGAATTTAATATTGTTTAAAAATAAATGTGACCCTTCTGGGAATAAAAAGAAGGAGAGAGTCGATTTCAAGCTACTGGGCAGCCGTAAAAGACCAGGAGAAACTGAGTAAAGAATGCAGCAGTAAGTCTTGGTTTAGTTGGGTGTCCATTGGGGGTATTAAGCAAACCATAGAAAATGGTGGTTTTGGCTACGTAAGAAGATTGGAAGGAGAGGGACAACCCCGAAGAGTCCAAGAAGGAGAGAAAGAGACCCACGGAAAGAAGGAAAACAACTTGGATTGATAGCATCACATCAACCCTTGCTCAAAGAAGAAAGTCGCCACCCCCTTTTTTAAGGATAGGAAAGCATGGAATTCTTTTGGACGTCCTTAAAACTGAGCGGGAGATGAGGGACCGACTAAGTAAGTATAGAAAACAAAAAAGTTTAAAATTATTGTTCTCTTGTCATTTAAATTAACGAGTCAAATAATATAATAACCTAGAAGACCATATTTCGTAATATTTCTTTGACTAAATAATCTTGAAAATATTTTTAAATAAAAAATAAATATATAGATTACGAGTAGATAAATAAATTATTCATATCTACTAATAACTCGTGAATATATTTAACACAAATAATAATGATTACTTTGATATAAATTTATGATTAAACTTCTATATTAATTATTATTGTTACAAAATTCCGTATTGTTATAGCAGTTAAATTACCATCTGTAATCAAAAACGTGTATAAATAGGATTAGCTAGAATAAATTAAGCCTGAATGTCGAAAGCTGATAGAAGCACGTTGATTGGTCTCACACACGTGTCTCATGCAAATTGAATTATTGCTTCAAAGTAAATAAAAGTTTATTAAAAAAATTGAATTATGTTTATTCACTTTGATTAGTTATCCCTATTAATATATTTATTAAAAATTTAGGTTTTTTTTTTAATTATTACAAATTATTAGGAAATATTTGAAATTAATGAATATCCATAACAAGGGAGTTATAAGGCAATCAAATTAGAATTGAAAAAAAGACAGACAGAGAAAAAATATCTTTTAAAGCCGGGAATAGAACCATTGTATTATATTTTGCTAATAGCAAGAATTGTATAATAGCTTAAGGCAGAGAAAAAATATCTTTCGACGCCGGGAATCGAACCGCAGTACTATATTTTGCTAATAATTAAGAATTGTAAATAGCTTCAAACAGATAATAAAATATCCTCCAACGCCAGGAATCGAACCAAGGTTTCATATTTCGCTAACAATAAGAAATTGTACATAGTTTCGGAAAGAGGAAAAATGTCCTTTCACACTGAGCACGAGTCCAAGTCTTGCGAGACCGACCCTAGCGAGTGCGTTATCTTACTAATAATTAAAAATTGCATAATAGTATAGGGCAGAGAAAAAATATCCTCCGACACCAGAAATCGAACCACAGTTTTATATTTCGCCAACAATTAGGAATTGTAAATAGTTTCGGACAAAGGAAAAATATCCTTTCACACTGAGCGAAAGTCCGACCCTATAGCGATGGCGTAATCTTACTGTGGGCGAGTCCGACGCCGAACGGCCTATCATTAACCAGTCCGCTATTAACAGTGACAATATCAATACCTCCAGTAGCTATTTTATTGCTTCTTAAATATGCATGGTATAAAAAATGGTATGAAACGAAGCTAAGGGGCTCACGATATTATCGATCTTGAACGATGAAATTGGATTTCTTAGACCTTATAATTCAGCTGCATTAGTCAAAACATCGAATAAAAGCTTAAATAAAAGTTACTTTTAAATTCATCAAGAAACTTTCTGTTTTTTTGTCTTATATATAATATTTTTAATTTACCTTTCGGCTGCCAAAAATGAGTTCCAAACAAACATGTTAAATTCAACTGGCCCAGCTCGGCCCGGACTCGCTCGACAATGTGAATAGTCTCAAGCTGATTCGTGTGTTTGTTTCTGAAGCGGAATAGAACACGCAGTGCGAAAGCTGCCTTAAATAAGATATTATTAAAAACTAATTAAATTAGATATTATGGGTTTTAAATTCAGCCTCATCATGTGTGTATAAGAAAATTTATATACATCGAGTTTGTCGAACCAATTTTTAATTTTATTTGAATATATAAAATTTTATTTAATTACTTTATTTATTTACTTTTATTTATTACTTTTCTTTAAATGATAACAATAGAGCTTTTAATTAAGAGTAATAAATTTTTAAACACATGGACTATAAAAAAAAGCAGAGCTACTGACACTCGTCACGTATACTTTTAAAAATAAAAACATTTGTTTTAATTTTATTAAAGGGAACTACACTTAAAATAATAACACATCTTTAAAATAATAAACAATAATAGAAGTCGATGAAATATTAATTTGGCAGAAGTACCGCACATAATAATTTCTTACTTCTAAGTCGATCGATCAATAGGTTAAAGATTTCAAATCAACTTCGATTTTAATAATAATAAAGATAGAGTTTCCCATTTCCGATAACAGTAAAAAAAAAAAAATGCAAGCTTTTATCCGGGTCAAATATGGTATTGACACAACCTGCTTTTGTATTATCTTACAAATCTGGAAAGGCATTGATTCGAATTATATATTATATCTCAAACAACTTTCCCAATAGTGCGTATTCCCTTCTATATAATTAATATTGTGCTGATCGGAAATATAAGAGAAACATAAAATATTTTGCTAATTAGTGCAGTACATAGTTTCCTCGCGTCCTATGGGTCACATGGGAATTTAAAGTGTGGTGCATCGTTTCCCAGTAGTGTCACACTTATTTTTAATCAATATTAATAGTGAGCAAAGGCAGTGGCGTAACCACAGGCCTGCGCGGGCCCGCATTGCGGGGGGGGGGCAGTGCCAGGGGGGCCCCAAATCAAAGACGAGGGGGCCCCCAGTTCTAAACACAAGAGGTTTTTTTTTTTGCTCATCACTTTTGTTTGGCGAGGGGCCCCAAATACTCTAGCTACGCCACTGAGCAAAGGGTTGAAATTATCATGGAAACTACAATGGGCTAATTATGCCCTACCATCTAAACTTCATCAAAATCGGATGAATGGTTTTTAAAATATAGTGGTTTTTTAATTCGCATAAATGACGAACGACAGACAGACACGAAACCAAAAGAGAGTCATTGATTAAGTGTCAACTAAACAACTTTATTATGACTCAATTCAAATTGGCGATGTTTTAATGATGTTATGTTTCACAGCTAAGACCTCTAACAAGGTCTGAAGATGTCCTAAACAAAGGGATAAGATATTACCTTATATATAGTAATTTATTAACCCCTCTAGACCGTAAAGATTAAATATAATTATAGAGACTAAAAATGTTCCCTGATGGAATTTCTACTTCAGAAATCCGTTTCAGACCGATTTCTGTCGAGAAATTTAAAAAAAAAATATAGAGTCGCAGAAAAATAACAGAGTCAAAAAATTAAATTATTTAAAATGATCGCAATGCATTCGTTACGTATGAGTAAGCTCGGACGCAAAAATATTTATTGTAATGAAATTTAATGTATAAAAGTTATGGAAGTTGAAAGAAAAACAATTTAATATTTTAAATACTAAAAGAAACAAATTGAAAGATTCAGAAGTAGTACCAGACTTGACAGAGTTAACTGAACTCTAAGCAATCTCGGTTTGGAATGTAGACTCTACTCAAAACGTAAAGTATAAGACCTTGAGTCCTGAGAAATAATGACAATAATTCCCTATATATGGCATGAGCTAGGAGAGAAGCACATCCGTCTGCATGAAGTATTTCCATTTTTGTCAGATTACATTAAACCAGGACGAAATACTAGAGGGTCCTACCTCACGTAAAACATCCTTCCACTAGCAGCGTGAGAACAGTATTCAAAGTATACTCTGTGTTGAAATAATACAATTAAATAATGTCGAGGTTTTTTCTTTGATCTAAAAGATAAATCCTTTTTTCTATCACATTTTCTTCATTTAAAAGTAAACTAAGATTGATTAGTCGCAAGTGTCAAGTCAAATATTTTTATATTTGACTTGACAAATATTTTTGATTTTTATATTGATATTGTATTCAAAGATTTTTGAAACTAAATTCAAAAATACTATTAATTTAAATAAACTATGTGCAATTTGTAACAACTGAATAAATAATCTATCTTAATTCGTTCTATTTACCTAAGATGCTGATTCTTAAACTAAAATCATTATATTTGAGCCGAAAAAATTTAGCGTTATTTAATTTGTCTTGGTTGGCAACACTTGGCTTACAACCTAAAATAGACTGCTAATGGGTGTGGCACATAGCTTCCTCGCATCCTATTACGTGCTTTATTGAAATGGTGCTTTTACAAGCCATTATTGTGTAATTTGTTCAATTGTTTCCTCCGTTTTTTTGTCAAAATTAACTTGATTTTTTACATGAATTAATAAAGTATCAATTTAGCAAAAGTTAAAGAGCGCAGATGGTTACAATTAATCTTAATTTACTTTCAATAAACTATAAAAGTTTCATACAAATCAGATAAGTACTTTTTAAGCTATAGGTGTAAATAAATGTATCTTTGTGCGCATGTTGAAGAGAAACAAATGAGCTCAGAAGGTTGAAAATTATATGGGACCAACAATTGTTACCGACAGACCGTCAGACAGACAGACAAGTAACCAAAAATGTTCCCTGATGTCTGAAACGGATATCTGTCTTGGAATATTTGAAATCGGAGACAAAATATTTTCGTTACCTTCGGTAAGCTCGGAAGCAAAATTATACGCTATACAATCTATTCACAAATTGCATATTGGCTAATCATTATTCCTAGTTCATATAAAATATATTCCTAAGTGCTTTTAAACTTATAATATAAAAATTAAAACGATTTAATGTTTTTTCTTACATTGAAAAATAAACGTGATTCGAAAGTGTATTTTCGTTTGTGGATATAAAACATTTGTCATAAGAACAACATTTTTCAATACAACTTAAAAGAAGTCAGACAATAAAGATGTACATTGTACAATTGTAAAATCTACGCTTTATTGTCAGCTGGAGTAACAAAAGCTGACAAAATATTATAATCAGTACGTTGACCAATAAAAACAAGTGATTCCAATTTTGATGCTGATGATACTGCAGCTTTGCTGTTGAAATTGCCATTGGCATACCGCATTGGCTTCTCAGCGACTCAATTGATGATCAATTTCGAACAGGATTGTTGATATTTTTATAATTCGTACTAAGTTATGGAAACCTTCCCGATGTTTACTGTAAAATGAGCTCGTCTATTTCTAGTCCATGCTTATTTCTCTCTATTATTATTTAATATTCCTGAGTATAAACTTAAACAGAAAAGTATCGATTTTCGGTATTCAAGAGAAGACGAGGTAGACTAATTAAGATTGAAGGATTTGGTTTGTGAGCACTATTTAAGTTTCTTCAGGGTTCCGTTAGGTTCTCTGTAATCTGATTGAAGAAGGAAACAGTTTCTTGACTTGATTGTTTAATATCTGGAGTTATGAAGGTTGAGAGAGGCTGATGTGGTTTGTTTGATGATTTTGTGGTCAGAGTATAAAGTCTTTGAACATTTCAAACTCCGGAGCACACCTTACCGTTTTGCCTATCTTCTGATAATAATTAGCCGTTTCAAATTTCAGTTACCGATAATGCTATTACTTCCTGGATTTTCCGTCTTTAGAAATCGTATCTCATTAAAATTCTAAGAAATACTCAACATTTAAATAAATCAAATTTTTACAGTTAAAATTAAATCGAGCTTTCATAAGTTAAATATCTATATTTGTATTGTGTGTTTGTAGGACAATCACATTTCATGGGGAGGGGGCTTATTCCTTGCTGAAATAAGTTCTGAAATTTGGTTCACACAATCCTTTAAATAATCTTTAATTCAGATTTGTTGTGACGTTATGACTAATTTACGCTAGCGGAAATATTCGCACAATAGTTAAAAATCAGAAAATCCTAGCTTCAGACAGAGGTAAGAAAACCACTTTCCAAAAACCCAATGAATGGGTTAAATCCCGGGTGATTGGGTCCATTTTTTCCCTCTCTCTTTAATTTTTTACAATAATAACACTTATGATTTGAATTATAAGTCATAGATTGAATTGCAACCTCATTAAATTTAGAACTTATTTAATCGACTAGAAAAAAACCACCTATAAATAATAAAACAATTCATTTAAAATACTCAGTTAAGAATAAAATCAAAAAGAGAAAAAATCATTAAAGAAAAATAAAATATAATCAAAAATAACCTTTTTTTCGGTTTAACAATTATATTATAATACAATTTTTAATGGTCTGTCAGGAGAAATAATTCCAAAATAACGTTTATAATTGGATCTCCTCAACTAAACTAAGAAACTAAATTCAATTAATAACCACGCGAATGATTAAATTTAAAATAAATTAATTAAGGGATTATTGTAAGACAAAGTAAAAATTTACAATTCAATTCGCAGTTAGTTAGAGTACACTCTAAAGAGAATGAACTTGTAGCTTTATGAAAAGTTATTAATTTGAAGATTTCCATTCTTCGAAAACATTTAATTGCTTCGTAAAATTATAAATATTACTTTACATAAATTTTCTCTCGATCTCGATCAACATAAAAAAAAATGCTGAAGCACATAGTTGCCGCACGCTCTATATTGTTTCTGAACTTTTAAATTTACACATTGATTGAAGCCGGGCGTACATTGAGATGCAGGCGACGCAGGGCAAGGTAGCACAGATTTTTTAACAACAGAAATATTCAAGAACGCGCGAATTGAAACGCCAAATCCACTAGCATCGAATAGACCGAGTGTGGCCTAGCACTGACCTCTCTTGTTCTGCGTCTCAATTCGTGCGGCTTCGTATAGTTCTGCGGTTAAAAACAATGTGCTGCCCTGTCTTGAGTCGCTTGCATTTTAATGTGCGCCCGCGAATAGAACAAACAAAATTTGAGAAATTATTCATGTAACAAAAGCCTCTAAAATGCGATTCTTAGGGCATTTTATCCTTAAAAATGTATAATAAAATCCTGATTCATTTTTATAAAGGCTTAGGGAACAAGGAAAGTATTCAGGCATTTCATAATCATAGTCATTGACTCTTGGCACGAGCCTCGAATTGATAGTGGCTAATATATAATATTATATATATATATTATATATATATATATATATATATATATATATATATATATATATATATATATATATATATTATATTATAATATATATATATATATATATATATATATATATATATATATATATATATATATATATATATATATATATATATATATATTATTTATAATATATATATATATATATATATATATATATATATATATATATATATATATATATATATAATATATATATATATTTAGTCAAAAACTAGTACTTAGATGATAAACGCAGTCTTATAGGTATCTCATTTAAAACAGAACTGGTGCGACCCCCACTACCCACCACTCGTGTCGCTAAATGTTGATACAAATTTCACCGCTTCTGGGTGTGGGGCCCTTTGACCAATTTTATTCCTATGTGGTCTAGGAAATCTTGTTTTCACCCAGAAGTTCCGGGTTCGATTCCCGCCCTGGGAGCATATGTTTTACTTGGTAGTGACTTATCCTTCTTTGTAATTGTTTGCACGGATTATATTATATTTTCCTCACACTTATTAAATAGCTAAGTATTTAAAGCATTGTTAAGTTTATTTATAGCAAATTATATTATTATTGTGTATTAAAATGTATAACTTAACATTTTCTCTCAGTAATGAAGTTTATCTCACCTATACATATTTTTAATTTTAGGAACCTACCTATATTTTTAAAATGTATTGAGGAAATATTTTAGAGCTATTATGATTTTTTGATAATTCGAATAATACAGTTTATAAATACTGGCAGCCTGCTCCTCAATATCCTCATTGAATATAGATAGAGTTCAATTTAATTTAATGGTTACCTAATACCTAGGTACAGGTATATATAATATTACACTTTGAGAATGCTGAATGCTAGAACTTTAAACCATATTAATTAAAATTGTTAGTAAAAAAACAAGTCATGTATAGCTTTTTAAAAACACCTCTCGATCTCCATTGGGCAGTTCTCCCATGTGGTCTAGTGGCTAGGATATCTGGCTTTCACCCAGAAGGCCCGGGTTCGATTCCCGGCATGGGAACTTATATTTTACTTGGCAGTAACTTCTCCTTTTTTGTAACTGTTGACACGGATTCTGAATAATGCAGATTTAAATAATTACCCCTATTTTTAAAATGGTACTTAGATAGTAAGGAATATTTAATTTTAAACTTTTACATAGAAACTAATGCAATAATTTATTTTGAATCTTGCTTTAAAAATAAAATATTTGAAGAGATTTAATTTTTTGGACTTGTAGAATATTAAAGTAGGCTGGAGGGTTTATTTGGAATAAAAGTCCTTTTTCGAGTGATAGATATTTTTATTGCATAAGAGCTTTCGCCCAGGGAACCTGATCTCCTTCAGTGATATTTGGTGAGAAAAGTGATGTCAAGTTTGACTTTTTCAAGTTTTTGGTTTGCTTTAAGTAAATCGTTGTATTCTTTCCGAAGAGATGGCGAAATCATATGTAGTCTTTGGTGAAGAGTGCCGTGATCCATGTTGTAGAAATTTACATGGAAGAGATTTACGCAAAAATAAATGTTGTGCAATCTGCTATGACCACATTTTGTTTGAGCGGACACAAATATAAAATTTCTGATCACTGAAAGGAGCTCAGGTTCTCTGGGCGAAAGCTCTGATGCAATAAAAATATATATCATTTGAAAAAGGACTTTTGTTCCAAATAAACCCTCCAGCCCACATTATCTATACATTGATGAACCCAAGTGTGCAATGCAAGGATATGCAAGATACTGCCGATTAAGAGTCTATTACAACAACATGGCATATTGACATGGTTGACCACCAAGTTGATCGTCTAAAGTCTAAAGCGACCTTATATCAATATTTTATTTTTTTCCATAGAGGTATTATTTATCTTAAATATTAAAAAAATAAAACCTTTAAGTGTTCGCTTAAAGAATGCATTAATAGTTTATTGCATGTGCTTCTACTGTTGGCGTTGAAAAAAATTAAACACACTCAAATAGATCAAATAAAGAATTCACAACGCATTATTATAATAAAATGAAAACTGTATTACATATTTAAATGCTAGATATGCTGTTCCTTAAATTCTCCAGCCGTCTACCTCCCTTCCAGATCTGCCATGTGGTCTAGTGGCTAGAATTTTAGGCTCTCCCCATAAGACCCGGGTCCGTGGCTGTTTCTTAATATGTTCAAGGAAGGTTGGTGGTGTGGGCTTCGTCTTCAAAGATTATTCCTCAATTGGAGGTTAAAATCATACGGTTACATTCGAAAAATTATAATATTATATAGGCTTTTAAGAAAGACGTTATTTGTTTGATCGATCCTATCCTATAACTTATTTAAATTACCCGCAAAAAACATTTACAGGTTCATGTAAACAACTACCTGTTAAATAATAAATTAATTTCATATTCTTATAATCTGTAGTTTTGTATCTTATAATCTTTTTTAACTCCATTTTATTACTGTCCCTAGTTTTTTTCACTTTTACCACACAATTAGTGTGGCACTTAACTTTCTTAAAAAGAAATTAGGGGGTCATCTGTAGGTCAGTCCTAAACTTATCCACCAATTCTGAGCAGGATCGATTCGTTAGACCTTGAGAAATTGATGTTTTTACGTTTGCGCATGCGTTGTGGCTACTATTTATTCGATTAATATGACATTTATACGGGACTATATAGGGCCATAACCTGCACAGTCCGTGAAAATTTCATCAAAGTAGAATACAAATTGTGAAGTTATGCGTGTGGCAAGGATCTTACGTTTGAGCATGCGCAGGCGCTACGACTGATCCGATCATGATGACATTTTTATGCGGCATCATCATACGTTGGATCCACAACTACCCTCTAAATTCGAGCGAAATCGGACCTTTTGGTCGTAAGAAATTGACGTTGGAAGGATTTTATTTTTGCATCTGCGCAGAGGTTACAATTGATTCGCGAGCGATCCCTGACAATTTAATGAAAATTGTGGAAGTTATTCGTGGACACACAGACAGACAGACGTGAAACTAAATTGTTCAAGAAGGTCTAAAACGTAAATTGCGAATGGACATTTTCATTTTGGAGGGGAACAAAAATGTTCACCTCCCAAAAGTGAACTTAATGCTCCGCTACCATGGTAGACTCGGAAGCACAAATAAATAAACACAACTCTGAAAATTAAATTACTGTTATTTAACATAGTTTTATTAGATTTTACTTTCGAAAAAGTCCGGCATTATATTTCTAGCTTTAGATCATTTCGAACATAGTTTGACATTATATTTATTGTTTCTAAGTTTATACAGAATATCTTTATCTGCATGATTGCACCGATAAATAATTGTTCAAATCTATTTTATAACTTTTTTCAATATGCATCCAGATTATAATCTTTAATTTTACGACCGATTTATTTCGCCGTTGTTTTATCGTTTGATCCTTTTTACGGAGGAGTTTGGTAGAAAACTAACTTAGAGATTTAACTGATATAATTGGTCACATCTAAGGGTAAATACTTCCTTGTTTATGCCCCTTCTTTTCTTTCTATTGTCCTTTCGTAAATATATAGGGTTTAGGGCATGCTTGGTGTTATAAAATCCCCATTTTTTTTAATGTTGTTTAACTAGAATATAGCTATATATTTAAATGAGTACATGTTTAAGTCAAATTCAGTTAGCTCTTTCACGTTTCATTTCTTTGTCTTTTTAACGTTTTGTAAGTCAAGATATAAATTGTTGGATTTTTGTCTCTACTTTGGAACTTATCTCGAGAGAATAATAATAACTCAGAGTGAAATAATGATAAGAATAGATATCTTTATTACTTTGTTTAAGTCTGAATTCAGAGAATTACGTTTAATAAGAACCAGTACTAAATAAACTGTATCAGCTTAACTTTTATGTAAATCCCGATGGTTTGCCTTTTTAATGTTACAATTGGCAATCCTTGTCGAAGATGTAGAAGCCCAATTGAAAACTTAAATAATGTTATACTAGATGCATTTATAGAATACCAACTTATTTTTGTTACCATGAACATAAATGGTAACATGTTCATACCATTAAAAAGAAATAAACATCAGTAAATCCACAAGTAATAATTATTTTTAAAAACATTCTTATTTATTTTACTGTACTTGTTTTAATATTTTACCGAAGTTTCAAAGAAATTTAAGCTATTGCAATGGCTTCAAAATTTTTGTAATGTGAATTTTTGAAAATTGTCTCCATAGAAATCCGTTTTAGACCACTCTGAATCGATTCCTGAAATATAACACTATTTTTTATCTATTTATGTATACATATATATATATGTATGTATAATATATATACGTCACTCTAAACGATATCTCCCCCTAGAATGCACTTAAAAAATCCAAACAAATTTTAAAATGTCAAAAGAAAGGATGAGTTCGTTGGCCAGCATTTTTGGAGTCCATTTAGGGGTCAAATATTGACCATTTAGGGTCAAAAATAGCATAAAAACATGTTTTTTTATTTTACCTCCCTCTTATATAAAAATATGACAAAAGTGTTCATAGCAACAATTACTGTACTCTTAAAAGAGCTTTCCAGTGACATGCATCTAGAAGGGTTTATACTATTTTGCCTTTTGCACCCCGTGTACCAATTTTTTTTTTTTTTTTTTTTTCACCCATCCAAATTCTAAACCAAAATTTTCCTATATTATCATAAGGCAATAATACGCAGAAACTTCGCTCATTTAGTCATGGTGCATGACTGGTCTTTTTTTAACTCATTACAATTTGTTTTACTAAGTTAATTTTATTTGTTTTATAAACTTACTATTTTTATTGTTCTCCATCAATCAATCTTTCCATTCCGTTTAATGCTAAATCAAATTTAGCTCTACTACTAAATAAATTTAGTTCTACTACTAAATCAAATGTAGCTCTACTTCCAAATCAAATTTAGTTCTACTACTAAAAAAATGTAGCTCTACTACTAAATCAAATGTAGCTCTACTACCAAATCAAATTTAGTTAAACTAACACAGTAAAATTAGTTTTACAAACATCTTATTTATTTTACCCTACACATTATCCTAATTCTCTTTACAAAAGCATATATTATGTATTTGTTTAAAAAACTTAATCTGTTTTATGTAAACTTAATGTATTCTATTAATGCTGCATATGTATCTATATTAAATTATTCATGCACTTCGTTCAGATTGAAGGCACTCAACTTACCGGATATGACCCATTATGGATGCTACATTAAACACCTAAATAGACATTAGGTTCTTGCTTTATAAAAGAAGAGGACTGTAATTATTATAACAAAAGCATGGAAATTTTGACAGCAATTACACGCTTCCTAATTCAATTTTATTTTCGTTATTTCTTAATAATTCTGTACACATATAGGATATTATATGTGTGTAAAATTTTAGGACTCTGCATAGAATTTTTATTGAAGAAATAAAGATAAATAATTAAGACTTTAGTCCCTACGATTTACCAGATGTTTCCCTATGTACAATTCGATAATACTATAAATCATGGTACGAGTAGATCTAAAAAGGTTTAAGCTCTAGTAATCCTTAGGTGGGAGGTTAAGCAGTCAAAAAAAGCAATTTGAACTTGATATATGAGGGACTCTGTGTTTGGAGGGAAAATCATCACTTTAAAATTAATGCGACTGAATTATTACACTAAGACTTACCTTTGAATCTTGATCTCTACTATAAATCACGATTCTTCTTTTCACAAAATAAAGCTTCTTTTACTCTAAATAATCAAGAAGATAATTTTTTAAAGACTTTTTCTCATATGCTTTTGAGCTTACCAAAGGCAATGCGAATGAATCATTGTAATCATTCTGAAGAACGGAATTGGTTATTGTGGTATTCTGAAGCATTCTTTTTCACTGTAATGTTTTTTTCATTGAAAACGCCTCCAATCTACAGCTTTTCTTTCCTACCATCGTATTTTTGTTGTGTTGTGTCCCATTATCCCGGAAACTGGATTTTACCCAGGAAAGTAAGTTATTTGGCGTTGTGGGCGTTTAAATAGAAATTATTTAAAATTAAAATGATCATTTATCGTTAAAAGAACTTCGTATCTTCTTTTATTTTTGCGAAAAATACGGTGTTGACTTATTTTGATGCAATTACTTTTTGAGATTTTATTGGATTTACACGTTTTTTAATGGAGTCCAAAAAAGTGGGTTTTCCGTGGTAGGCTGTGAAATAGTAACTTTAGAGCCTAAAAAAACATAGCTAAAATTCATTTTGTCATTACGTGGACTTAAAAAATCTTTTCATTACTACAAGCACGAAAAAAAACTTTTTATTCGTGCTAGTAGTTATCAAAAGTTCCGTTTTAGCGCTGTAATCTTTGTATGCTTGTTAGTACGCTTAAAATCCGCTCGCTAGATGTCAATGCGTTTTATTTATCTTTTGTTATAGTGTAACCTCTTTTTAAGGTTTCTTATTTTAAAATCTTAAGTAGGTATGTTATTATTATTATATTGATTATTGATTAATATTTAATTTTTTTTAATTGTTCGCTATACTACGGAAAAAATAGCATATGCTACACGACTGTGAAGTGATATTACTTGACCTTGGCAATATTTACTCTCTCGATTCGCTCAGCAGTAAATGTAATTGCCGCGGTAAAGAAAAAACTCACTTCACAGCCTAGTATCATAATAATATACTATTTTACAAAATGCCTGCCTATCGTCTGTAGTCTATGCAGACGCGTGGAGCCTAAACTACTCGGGCAATTTTGATGAAATTTGGCAGACAGGTTCAAAAAAATCATACTCCATGTGGAATTGAGAGATTAATTGTCGCTCTAAATTTTAGGGTGCTACCCCATCAAAAATTCTAATAAAACATGAAAAAAAAATTTCTCTAAATTCTAAAATCTTGTCCATTTTTATACGAATATAACCATATGTCTTTTTCCCAGGAAAAATCTAGTTTCTGAGAGATTAATGTAAATAAATCTTATTTAAAACCGAAAAAACAAAAAATAGACAACCACCTGTGATACACTTTTTAAATATGTTCAAAAATAAATCAATTAAACGAGTTATTATGGTATTTAAATATAGTATCAATATCTAAATGAGAAATCTTTGTTCGATTTGTCGGACCAAATTGTTTAGATTGAATTTTCTATTGTTTTTTTAAGAACTTAACGCGTTAGATCAAATGTCACCATCGTAATTTTACATTCACCTAATTTGTTTCAAATGAATTATTATAATTTTTTACTTTCTTATATATTATAAAGAAAGTAATGTTAAGAAATATATTTTCAGATTTTTATGGATCTATTCCTTTTAAGGCCCCCTCGACTAGTTTATTTAAATAACAAATTAACCATACAAGTGTATACTTATTAACATCATCAACTTGTTATCAACTTAAGTGTTAACGATAAAAAGTGTTGATGATAATTAGTATTTATCGGTTTAGAGTGAGCGAATTATTATTAGCTAATGCGTTGTATAAATGTTTGACAGGCCGATTTTTCTTTTCATTTTTAAAAGCTATTAAATCAATAATATAATTGTAAATTTATAGATCAATCAACCAATCTCTTATTTCCATGTAGTATTTTTATTTTTCTCTTTTTTCTTTGTTTTCTAATTATTCTTGTGTTAAATTGTAAATGGGTGTTGTTGAAACAGGTTAATTATCTGGTTTAGTTACCGAATTATAAATTACTATTTTTAAAATTGATGATATTGCGTTCTTTTCTTTTTCTTTCTCAAATTATAATTCTACTTGATACCGTTGTAGATTATCTTGTTTTGGGATTTTTTTGTGTGTGTTAGTTAATGATAAAAACTGACGAAAAAATTGTGAATTCCCTGTAATTGTGAATCGTTCGAGCAGAAGGAATTCTCTTGCACTTTCAGCTTAACTGAGAGTTGAATGTTTTTTTTGCGTTTCCATAAAGACCATTGTGCGGTTTAATTGAAGGCTTGAACTAAAGCCTGCGTTGGAGAGAAGTCGCTCTACCGTGAAGTGACTTATTGTGGCCTAATAGGTTTATGTAAATCCAGGGCAGTTGAGGTGTTGAAGGGAACAAGCTCGCAAGGCACTCCCCTTCTGGGCTTGGAGTTCTGTAATTCGTTTTAATTCAATGCTTGAATTGTTCTTGTGTAATTTTCGTTCAGGTCCTGAATCCTTGTACACTTTAGACCAAGGGATAAAAGATAAAACATTACTTGACTCTACAATAGTGCGCTGTTATAGTTGTTTATAGTCTACGTACAAAGCATTCAATTCATTTAGGTTTTAATAGAAGCAATAGAGAATAGATTTATAGTAGCAATAGAAAATATATTTTCATCTCTCATAAGAAAAATATAATCAACATTTTTTAGGGACAATTTAGCTAAACTATATTCTTGTATATGTATTGCATTTATGGTAGATATGAGCATTGGAATCACATCATCATCATCATCAACTTAAAAATTAAAAAATACATTTCTCAACTGAAATAATTTTATTATATAAAGCCAATTTTTATCAGCAAGTTGTCATCTGCAGTCCTTACCAAAAAAGTAGATTAAAAAAATGTTAACTTCCAATTTTTAAGTCCTTTATATTGTTTGTTTGTGCCTCTCGTCTGTCGAAAAAATCGTCGGAGGGCTAATTAACCATGTTCCAGTCAAATCGATCTGAAATTTGGCACATAATTTACCAATATAAAAACATTCTATCTACTTAATTAATTAATTAAACTTAATACATAATTAATTATTTCAAAAAATTAATTAATTTAAAAAAAATTAACCCCACCCTCCAAAAAAAATATATATGCATATTTAACATTTATATATGTATATATTTAATTTATATCAATATTTACCCTTACACAACCTGGACTATTATTATTTTTACTTAGTATATTTAGTATAAATATTATGATTTCTTTCTTAGAGCACTGAAAACGAGCATGTTTGGTCTTTACTGCTTCGGACTTAATCTTTAAGGCCCCTGGGAAAAAAAATGTTAACTCAATTTTTTTCACAATACATTCTCTCTCCTGTCACTCTCCTCCCCCCCCCCCTCCCTCTTTCTTTCTATACATATATATATATATATATATATATATATATATATATATATATATATATATATATATATATATATATATATATATATATATATATATATATATGTAATCGCTGTTAGGTAGTTGTAAAAATTTGTCGACCTTTGTTGCTTCTTTCAGCTTTCAGTATGAAACTGGTGTGGAAAGCCCACGTGTCTATATAGATGGGAAGGCCTATGTGAAGGGTGCGGCCGTGGCTTTTCCGGCCATTGTAAACTTATTTTCCCCCTTCCTATATAATGTTACTCGCAGTTCCATGTGTACGCACGTGCATAAACCGGGTTTAACACAACCGAGGTAACACAATACGTATATGTGTTAGGTTAGTATGTTGTGATGTTAACACTATGTGACTAGGCCTGTTTGTATGTGTTTGTGTTGCATACAATCTATAAGGCTTTATCTCTTCCTCTCTCTCTCTCTCTCTCTCTCTCTCTCTCTCTCCCTCTATATATATATATATATATATATATATATATATATATATATATATATATATATATATATATATATATATATATATATATGTATATATATGTATGTATGTATATGTATATTTATATTCATAGAATCCTTTTTTTAAAGCCTCGTACAGGATCCAGGAAGTAAACATGGGCGGCTAAGTACAATATATGTGAACAAATATCTTCCTGTTACGTTAATGATAGTACAAATAAAAGCCCCTAACAAACTGATAAGAAATAAGTTAGTTTATATTTTTGCATTTCACTTAACGTTGTTGATATCGTGAATCGTGAATTATATTGGCAACTGTTTAAGTATAAATCTGTATTAAGTATTGTAATTATTATAAAATAATATTGTTTTTATTAATGATAAAAAATTAAAAATCTGAAATCAGTCCGATAGACTCTTACAAAACTTTTAAATATTTATGCACGCAATTTGTATTCAATTATATTTAATTTAATCCAGTTATTATTTAACATATTTAAAAAGTGTTCAACGGGTAATGGTTTTATTTCGTTTTTGATTTTCAGCAAAATAAATTTTATTTTTATCAAAATGTCATATAAATTGACTGCAAAATTGCATTTTTTTAAAAACCAAACGTATCGGAACCGATTCGAAGAAATAATTGTTTGATTTTTGTCTGATTTTTCTATGTATGTATACCAAATTTCATCATTGTTTTTTTAAAAAAACACTTTCTTTGGACTCAGGGGACCTTAAAACTTCTAAATCGTTCATAATCCTAAAATTGAATTTTCGCGCCATCACAATACATTCTCTCTATAAATAGGGATGTATGAATGTAAAACCAAAGAACAAAACTTTGTGAAACAAATGTCTTTTTTTTTAAACGAAAAATCTTAAAATAAAATAACGAGAATTTAATTTTGATGTTACAGAATAAAAAACTTTATACAGCATACATGATAATACCTCTTTTGCTGTTTTATTTCTTTATAAGGCAAAATCCCACTTTGTATGAAAAGAAAGACGAAACCAATTGAAATTAAAATAATATATATATATATATATATATATATATATATATATATATATATATATATATATGTGTGTGTGTGTGTGTGTGTGTGTATAATATAATATATAAATTGAAATTATAACGACGATTTTAATCCTCATATTCACAAAAATAATCTTCCTACTCAAAAACTGAGGGGGAGAAAAAGGGACCCATACCAGCTTACGCAAAATCGACGAAACGAAATAAACAGTCTTACTCTACTCCAAAAAGAACACTTTGTTATATTTTGTAAAGAAGATATTATTGTGTAGAGCGAAGAGGAATGAAAATGAATTTAACGCTCGTGTATGTCAACATTTTCTTTTCGTTTTGTTGATTAGTTATCTTCTTCCTCGTTTTTTACATTTCTTTTAAAATTTAGAAAGTATTATTTCTGTTTTATGTTCTTTGACTTTCAATCTCGTTAAAAACAGATTAGAGTCGAGAAAATTCAATCCATCTGTCTTACAATTTGAAAATCCCTTCCTTTTAAAAAGCTTTAGGCCTCATAAAAGTAAAAAGCATATACGTATTTTTACTTTCTCAGAAGAGAGCCATCTTGATATAATCAGACGTTTTACTTTTTCATATAAAGAGAAAGTTTTGTGTTGGTGCGAAAATTGGATTTTGAGATTTTGATGGATTTACACGGGGACCTCAACCCTTAGTCCAAAAAAATTGTTTTTAAAAAATATCTGTCTGTCGTCAGTGCAGAGGCGTGGAGCCTAAACTACTGCGCCGATTTTGACTAAGTTTGGCATACATGATCAGACAAATCATACTCCGAGGGAAATCGAGAAATGAATTTTTGCTCAAAATTTGGGGGCGCTACCCTCCTAAAATGTGAAAATTAATTATTTCTTGAAAAGAAAAGAAAAATTGATAATGTAGTCCATTTAAATACGAATCTTACGATGTAAGCCGTTTTCCCGGGAAATATCTAGTTTCCGAGATATTTTTGAAAATAAATATGATTTTGTTGAAAATCAAAAACAAAAATTATCTGGCATCTGGGACCAAGATTATATGAGAAAGTTAGTCTGAGTTGTCTCGGGCAGATTTTTTACTTTAAATGAGAAAGTATTGTTTTGTATTATCGCGAAAATTCGATTGCGAAATTTTGATGGTTTATTTGTTTTGAGGTCCCCTGAATCTAAAAAAGTGGTATTCAAATATTGAAGGTCTGACACCTGTTCCTTTGTCAGTGGAGACGCGTGGAGTCTATACTAGTCGGGCGAATTTGTTTGGCATTTATAGGTTCAAAAAAATCATATTCTGAGGTGTAATCGTGCAATGAATATTACGTTACATTTGGGGGCGCTACCCCCAATTACATCCTTTTTTTAATCCAGAGAAGAAAAAAAAATCTCGAAAACGGTTTTAGATTAAAGATACTTTTAAATAAAATATTCGAAATGTAAATGAGTTATCATGGGATTTAAATTAATACAGTATCAATATCTATATGAGAAAGTTATGTTCGATTTTTTATTGTGTTAAGCGTATAAAGCGTATATATATAATCATGTAAAATAGTGTTTTTATAGGTACTCAGTTCTAATTAAATTCTTATTTCTTTGATTGTAGCTTGTAATCATTATTGCAATTAGAGGCATTGAAAAGTCATAGCTCTGCAATTAGCCAGTTTTTCTCTTTTTTAGAGAAAAAACGTAATTGTAATACTATTGTGAAGTGATAATAGTGTGCGAGTATTATTATTGTTTGTTGAATGGAGAGAATCTGTGTTGTGGAGTTTTGTTTTTTGTTTAACTTTGTTGTTGCTCTCTATGTACTTGATTCCCGAAGCACCATTCAAGTCCTTTTCTCTGCTTGAAGTTCTGTTTTCTTTTTTTTGTGTTTTAGCTGTGGAAATGTGCGATGTGTTGTCTTCCCCACTCTTCTACTACTCCCCCCTCTCTAGCATGTCCGTTCCATGTTGTTCCTGTTATGTTTCTGTAACATTTTTTTTCTTTTTACATTTGGTGCCAATGTTACGGGTTTTTTATACACTGCTAAGTACTGCAAATGTCAAATAGTTCTTTAGAGCACAATAAAACAGATCAGCTGAGAAGCGAAAACGGAAAAAAAAAGAGGAATTCTCCACCGTAACGCACGATTAACGAGTTTGTTTACATTTAACAAAACTAATTTGCTGTTTGTTTAATTAAAGTAACTGTTTATATCGAGTTTTTTGTGAAAAACAATAAGTAATTATGACAAAAATGAGGAGAATAATACGCCTCCCGAGAAATAATTAATTAGGCACAAAATACAACTAATGCATTAATGTCATCTTTATCAAAAGAGAAATACGAGCTTACATACAGGAAGTTTTTTTTTTTTTTTCTGTATTTATTATTAAAATCCACAATGTTAGATAAAGTACGGTACGCAACTAGTGCGAAAACTACATTTTGCTTTGCTCGTGTGGTTTTACTACCCTCGCTGTCGCTCGGGTGCAAATTCCACACTGGCATGCAAAATGCTACTTTCCGCACTAGACACGCGTAATGTATATTAACATACAAAATATTTAGATTATTTATCTGGAAAATCAGCAAAAGCTGTAGATCCCCTGATGTAATCATCAGTGTGAAACATTACTCTTTTCTTCAGGTATACGAACTCCTCTCATTGACTGAGGTTTCTGAATAATGCGTGAAACACTTAATAATGTCGATTTTAGATACGATCAATGAGACGATCATGAGTTAACAGGATAATAGTTTATTGTACAATTTAAAAGTTTAATACATCGTTTATTAACATATTTTGTTTATGTTTTGTTTGTTTAGATGACGAGGCATGCGTGGGATAACTACGTGAGATTCGCCTGGGGTAAGAACGAATTGAAGCCAGTGACGAAGAGAGGCCACACTGGTTCCGTGTTCGGTGCTGCACCTCTTGGGGCTACCATTGTGGATGGACTCGACACGCTGTACATCATGGGATTAGATCAACAGTTCAAACAAGGAAGGGATTGGATCAGAGATAACCTACATCTCGATAACCTAGTAAGTTTTTTTTTTTTATTTTATATTGTATACTTTAATTGTGCTCAGAATAATTACTAATATGTTATCGTATAGAAATCTTTTTAGACATTTTTTATTGTTGAATGTTATTTTTACCACAGGAGCTTAGCACAAGCAGTAATATAAGTCTTGATAAACTAAAAGCACTCTTATACTCCTTTATAACTAAACATAATTTACACTATAGGCTTCAGAAATTATTATCTTCTTAATCAGCTCCTGTGAAATTAGGAAGGAGATTATCTTTAAAGAAAAGATATGAGTCAATGGAATTTAGTTGGGAATCTAACTGATCTAAGGGTTCTCTTTAACAGATGATAGCTGCTTTCGACTAGAAATGGTCATCATCAGCAACTGTGTAAATTCAGGAAGGAGAAGTTAATGAAGGTTTCATGATTTAGTAAAATATGGTCGAGAATCTAGCTGATAATAAAAGAGTTCTCTAACTGCATCTTTTAACAACAAGTTGATAAATTGTCGTCAATGTCGGAAGATCTTTGACTAATCGAAATCAACTTTGTTTCACTCACAACTTGTATTTTTCCTTTTCTATCTTTACATGCAAGGGTGGTGACAATTTTTGTTGGAAGTTGCCTTTACAATTTTTACTATCATTAATGAAATAGTTATTGTTTTATAATGGTTGCTTCATTTTCATTACATATTTGCGATAAGGTTCCAGCAATAACCCAGTAATTCGTATGCTTTGTACACACACAAATGTAGCAAAAAACCTAAAACAAGAAGGTAAGTAGACCACATATTGTCCCGATCGTAAAATGTATTAACCGATGAAATTTAATAAGGGGACTTGTATAAATTACATGGGTGACTTAAAATAAGTAAAAGGATAATGGGAGAAGGTTTAGATAAATTTAATAGCAAGAATGTGATCGAGAAGGGATTAAGGAATTTCCTGTCTAGGGCCACCACTCAATACAGCATCATATAAATTACTTTAGTTTGGTGATATTAGTCACCTTGTGGCTTTCCCCGGTTTTACTAAAAGGGTTCTCAGTTTAAATAAATCCCCCAGCTACGAGAGATTAAATTTTTACGTCCCATAAAACATCCGGTGTTTACAGAAACTATTGGGAAATTCAGCATTCCGCGATTAGCAGCACTTTTAAACAAAACTTTATGCATTGATTGTTTTTTTTCTTTTTCTTATCTTTATGTTAAATAGCATCCCAAAAAAACTTTCCTAGAAAAGTGGCTCTTTGGTAGAAAAAAATTAGCTTCATTGAAAGGTGTAAATTAGAATCATTGGACAAAGTAGTTTAAGCAAACGTTGTTTGAGGATATTTACATGGGGTACCCAACTCATTATTATTTTTTGTCTCTTAAATAACACATATATGAACAAAAAGGCTCAGTTTCTGCAACAAACTTTCCACTACTAATACATTAGTTGTTACAACTTCTTGCTACCACATTACAGTATTAGGAACACTGTGAACGCCGGCTAAACCTGTAATTATGCTTCTCTCCAGAAAACATTACTATTTTAACGGAATGGGTACCGTAATTGTTCCTAATTTATTTTAATTATACTTTTACAAAGTAATGGAGTTAAATAGTTTTTGTCACAACGGTTGCATTTACCTATCTTAGGCCTTGTCCACACTAAGATACAAAGTCTCGCCATTGTTTCTCAAGATGATCTTTATACATTGTCAAGAGTCTAGACGCAATGAACGACTATGAACTACATTTTTATTAAGACGGTCTAGAGACATTTTATCAACACCTTTATGCCTGTCTCGAGTCAGTTCCTTGCTACTGGTGGCTAGTGAAGTTGCTGCGATCGCTGCTTGCATGATTTTCATTATTAACAATGGAGAAAAGCCCGGTAAAGAAGGCGAGAAGAAGTTTTATTTATTTTTTTCAACATCGACCACAGACACATAATAATTTTTACATAGATATTCGATTTAAACTATTTTGTTATTTCTACGATTCTAATTGGGATGATCCCATCAGGAAATATTGAAAAAGTTATGGAATTTTGTCTCCATAATGAGTACTCCTTATTTGTCTTACTAATATGGTACTGATGTACTTGGTTACCCACCATATATTTGCTTACTACTTATAAATAATTCCTTTGTCTAAATAACTATTAAGACAAAGGAATATCTTGTCAAAATAACTTTGAGACGAAGGAACATCACACATTCTGAATATAAATCTGATAATCAGACTAGTCTAATTACTATTAAGGCAAAGGAATGTTTACACATTATAGTAATTTTGAGGGGTAGCCAAATAAATGAGTGCAACTAATGTCTAGTTGCAATCGCTTGACATTGTCTCTCAGATCAAAATCGCGAGACTTTGAGACGTTCAGTTTCAAGTTGAAGTCGAAACTAAGTAAAAGATTTGTCTTTACTTACTTTCTCGGTTGTAAAGTTTGCGCCTAAGTTTAAGCTCTTATTGGGCTAAGCTCACTGCTAAGCTCTTGGGAGGCTCCTGGGTGCGTGATCACTTTACAAATGGCCAATCAGAGATTAGGGGCCGCTCCTTTCTCTGCCTTCTAAAGCCCTTTTCTTGTCCCCCCCCCCCCCCCCCAGCTAGGCTTCCTTCTTACATATTTTAGTAGTCCGAAGAACCTTTCCCCCGGAAAAATTCTAACCCCTTTCCAGTTTAAATATTGGGCAGCATCTCTCATATTTTACCTGTTACCCTTTCCCTCCTTCCTTCTCTAAGTAAATAAAAACTATGAAATATTAAAAGCAGAAAATCCCTGCTTTTATATTTCACCAAGGGATTTCCCTCTTTCCTTTAAGTGCACTATTTTTGTTTTTTGTCTTGTTCTTCCCACGTTTATATTTTAAGCTTCTTCGATCTGTCTATTATTTGAAGTAGGTAATATATACGAACTTTCTTCTACCTCAGTGAAGAAAGAGGATAAAACTATGATAAGTCTGTGTAGTAGGATAGGAATCAAACTATATTTCTTTAAAAGGAAGGAGTGTAGAAAGCTAATTTATAGATTTGTGACTAAATTTGTTATTTTAACCGAAAAGTCCCTGTACCTTAAATTTATTTATTGGAAGACTTCTTTCATCAAATATAACAGGAAATCAGTTGTCATTATCAATCAATTTATTTAAAAACATGTAAAATGTCTTTTTTTTACCTAACCCTTAAAATAACTTTAAATTGTTATTTTTGTTTGTAGACTAATCCTGAAATTTCTACTATTAAACAATGTAAGTGTATGATGCTATAAGCAGAGTGTATTTCATTTGTACATTCATTATAACAATCATACACTAAACAGACATAATGTACAACGAGATTTAAATTGTCAAAGTGCGGACTAAAATGTTTGTACGGTCGTCATTATGTGCCAGTCCTCCCATGTGGTCTAGTGGCTAGGATATCTGGCTTTCACCCAGAAGGCCCGGGTTCGATTCCCGGCATGGGAATGTATATTTTTGATGATCACTGGAAATGAGACTAGTTATTGGCTATTGGGGTTACCTCTTAGGACAATTCTTATTTAAATAAATAGATAGTAATCTTCTATATTTATAACAAAAAATATAAATATTTTTCCTAAACTACTTCTCAGATAATATGTTTTCCACCAATGCACCCATAAGTTATTAATTCTGTTAAAACCATGGGTCTATTATTTTGTAACCTTTTGCTTGACATAACCTTTCAGCGCTAGCCAATAAAGGAAATGCCGTCGATAAAGCCACTGATTTTTAGAATCGATCCTAATGAATTTTTAAAATGCCAAACATGAAGTCTTTAAGTGTTTGTACTTGTGGCTTTATAAGTTTAGGCGAATGAGTATACTCGTAAATACATGTAGTTTGTTAAAAAAACTCCTGTAATCTACCAGTTCTCCCATGTGGTCTAGTGGCTAGGATATCTGGCTTTCACCCAGAAGGCCCGGGTTCGATTCCCGGCATGGGAATGTATTTTTTATATCAGTTCTGCATTTACTTACCTACTAATATGTAAGAATGAATTATAATGAAACCTTTGTTATTGTTGTACATTCCAAAATTACAGGTGACATCAAATTGAAAGAAATATAAGTTCGTATTATATTATGTTGTATCATGTTTGTGTTCGTATTATATTATATTATGGGGCTTAATTCGATGAGTGAGAAAAAATAAAATAAGTTGCTTTTGAGACTCCAGGAAAAAATATTACATACAATTATTGTATTATTCATACCTTACCGAGCTATTACATATAATTACCTATATTAACCTTATTTTAATAAATCCCTATTAAATTTATTTCCATTTTTGTGTCATTTAATTCTTTAAAAAGTCATTTATGTTACGAGTTTATGAGGTCCATCGCCGTCATTGTTTTGATTAATTTATTACTCTTAATTTTATTGTTTTTGTTAATAGGATAACCTGCTTGTAACTTATGTATTTTATTTATTATTATTACTATTATTTTAGGCAGGGGCGTACCTAGGGGGGGGGGGGGGGGATATGGGAGATCAATCCCCCCCGAAATTTAAAAAAAAAAAAATCCTCTTGTAAATAATAAAACTATTTTTATACCTTACGACATTATAAAAATGCATCCTGTCTGTCTTTCAGTAACTATCATATTATCATCTAATCATGATCAACTATTCTTAATATTCAGTATAGTCTATTGAATGAAAGCCAAGCGCGCGATGCTTAGTTTATTGACAAACAACATTCTCCTACACTAGACGTTAGCGGCCGAATATTTGAAAATGAAAAAAACTCTTTGGCGTGATACCGCGTATTTAAAGAATTCCCAGCAGTTTAAAATAAAGACCAGTCGAATAGTACACTATACATCGATAAAATCGCAAACTAACGGCTACTTCTGATTTTTTAATGTTGTCAGGAGCTCTACCAGTAGTGTATATCCAATTTTGCAGCTTCCAAAGATCTGTGCTAACTTTGTGGTACTCGAAATTGTCGCACTTCTCCTATCTATCTCCTAAACTATGAGTTTCTTTTCATGTAAACAATTAATTTATGTTTTTAAAGTAGAGTAAATTTCCTACAAGTTGAGGCCAGAACCAGCTATGTACGACCAATATAGTTACCAAGATACAATCCTCCAAAAATTGGCAATTTTTTCCAAAAAAAAGTGAAATTTTAAGATTTGGTCATCTTTTGACCCCGAAATCAAGGAAAGTACTCATTTTACTGGTAAAGCCATAGGGAGAGATGTTGTAGCAAATTTAATTAGCTTTAATTGAAGCGAGCTTCTTACATTTAACAAACTATGCATCTTGTCTGTCTGTTTGTCTGTCTGTCAGTAACGTTTACGAGTCCGACGATAACTCGAGTAAAAGTTGACTGATTTAGTTGAAATTTGGTATACATGATCCTCTTACTAATACTCAGGCTAAGTTCGTTGGACAACGTTATCCGTCCAAGAGTTCGCGCGCAACGCTCGCGTAAACATGAACATAAAATTTAAAATTGACATTTCAGGATGGGAAAAGATTATAATATCAACTACTCGATGAGACGATCATTTTTTTAATAATAATTATAATTTTATTTAGATAATTTTTTACTAAAACCAACAGCAACACGGCTATGAAGTAATAAAGATCGTGAAAACTATAAAAACAGATCTAAACCTTTAAAATAGAGAAAGCAACATTTTTGTAGATTTCTTATGTTCTAACGTAACGATTTTAATAAAACTTAATACACATCATCTATAGTACAATTGAAATAGGCATGTAAAATTTCAACTTGATACAAGCAGAAGTTTTGTGTAGCGAAGTGATAGTTTATAATAATAGTTTAAAAGCTACTGCGGGCGGTTAAGATTGTTATAGGCGTTAGGCATGTAGTTATATAGGAAGTAAAAAATAAATAAATACATACTTCCACTTATCTACAACTATGACATTAATCATGATAAGTAAATTCCTTAATATTCATTATTCATAGCAATACGCTCGCTTCAATGATATAGCCACGCGATGCCTAGTTTGAACACAGAACGACGTCTGCGATGATAGTTTCATCACAATGCTCAAAAATCCAAAAAATGGGAATACTGCATTTACAAATCGTTATATAGAGAATTCCGTCGTAAAAAGTTCGTTATAATGAGGGCCGACTGTATTTCACTCTTAAACTCCAGGGTGTAGACACACACTTACAAATGTTGTATTCACACTTTTTAAATGCTCAGAAAAGCGTTAAATTAACGTATTAAGAAGTCTAAATTTCCAAATGTTTCCCGGACCCCCCCCCCCCCCCCCTTGCGTGTTGGTACTATATAAATATTCATGTATATCCCCCCCCGAAAAAAATATCCTGGGTACGCCCCTAATTTTAGGGTTTCGTAGATCCTTCTCGAAACCCTTCTACCGATGGTGATGTGTCTGTCTGTCCGACGCTTTTTGGTTCATATCTCCCGAACCGTTTAAGGAAAAAAGTTTAAATTTAAAACACTGGCGCTAATTTTTGACTCACACATAGAAACAATTTGTAGAAGTTAAAAATTTAATGTGCGCATGCGTAAATCGCAAAAATGTAGTAAACACAAATTTTTTTTTTAAATTTTGAATGGGTATCAAATGAAAGCTGCTGATGAGTAGGTTACAAATATGTATATGATTTATTATATTTTGCATTCCTTTTTTGGATTTATTAGTTAAAATATACCCCAAAGAAACCCCCCCCCCAACCACCCTATAACGGCAAGTCCTAAAATTTTAAAATAATTCATGCAAATACCTTATTATAGGGCGATGAAATTTGCTTGTATTGCTGTTTTAAACAGCAATACAAGGCAATTAGAAAAATGTAGAAGCAGGTGGGGTATTTAGTACACATTTACCAAAGTTTTAAATAAATAGACTTAAATAACTTACCTACATGTACTTAGTGTGTGTCAGTCATAAGTCATAATTGAAACCTCTCAATCTTTTATTCGATGTAAGATTCACTTCTATCTGATTATTCCGTACTATGTACATCAAATTAATCCTCTTTTTTATTTCAGAGCTCGGATTACTCGGTGTTTGAGACGAACATCAGGTACGTGGGTGGACTTCTGACCTGCTTCAGTTTGACAGGAGACGTCATGTTCAGAGATAAGGCTGAGTATATAGCTAGCAAGTTACTTCCCGCTTTCCACACACAGACTGGCATACCCTTCGCTCTTGTCAACTTCAAGACAGGGGTAACGTATAAACATTTAATGTTCTCTGAGTTATAACAGCAACAATATCTTAATCGTTTCTTGATTAATAAAATATGTTTTAAATTCAGTCCCCCTGGGTGTGCAAGCAGTTAAAATGTTTAAGTACAATTGGTTTGTATTTAAAAATTCTTCACTTTATTAAATGTCGATATTGGTTTTGCAAAAGATAAAAAGTTTTGGAAAAATATTGGTCTTTTTGAATAAACAGAGATAGAGTCTGAGATACCTAAGAGTAGGATATGTTTATAACAATGAGGTATGGATACTATAGTTAAATATGAAAATAGATTCTTAGTGATTCTCCACATAATGACCAAATAAGGAAGTATCCATATATATCTCATTATGTGAGCCTTTAGGTATGCTTTTAGACCCAACTACAAAGGAATTATTCTTTGCAGTTTTCAGTTCTTCATTTTATTTTATGTTGTTATAGTGTCCCATATTTTGCTATATTCAGTCTCACTAAAGCATCATTAGCACATAATCCAACGGTCTATACTAAATTCACATCTGTAACATTAGATTGTTTCTCCCCTATGTATTTTTTAGAGTATAAATGACTGACTAAATAACTATTAAGACAAAGGGATGTTTATTCCAATTTATTTTGGGACAAAGGATTATCACACTTCTGTTTTTTATAAGGTCACACTTCTTTAGATTGTTACTTCCCTCTGGATTTACTTTCTCATATAAAGAGAAATTATTGTGACGGCGCGAAAATTTGATTTTGATTTTTTGACGGATTTACATGCTTTGTGGTCCTCTGAGCCCAAAAAAGTTGTTTTTAAAAACTGTCTGTTGTCTGAGCAGAGGCGTGGAGTCTAAACTACTGGGCCGATTTGACGAAATT
This sequence comes from Gerris lacustris, assembly GCA_951217055.1. Lineage (NCBI taxonomy): Eukaryota > Metazoa > Arthropoda > Insecta > Hemiptera > Gerridae > Gerris > Gerris lacustris. Next base: position 36,366,320 of record OX578281.1, read on the forward strand.
TGGCATACATGTTCAGAAAAATCATACCGCGAGGCGAAATCGAGATATGAATTTAAGCTCCAAATTTGGTGGCGTCCCCCCCCCCTCCTCAAATACTCTGAAAAAAAAACGTGTTTTGATTAAAAAATTCTAAAATGTAGTCCACTTAAATACGAATCTAAAGATATAAGCCGTTTTCCCGGGAACAATCTAGTTCCTGAGAAAATAGCTTTAAACGTGGACGGAGAGAGGCCGGGTTCGATTCCCTGCTGAGGAGAAGTTACTCTTATATGAAAGTTTGATAAAATGTTCAAAAATAATTAAATGTACCTACGAAAATTATTAAATGAAAAACACTGGGCTAATCAATTATGAACTTGTATATAAGAAAGTTTGTCTGAGTTGTCTCAGATCGATTTTTTTATAAGGGGAGTAACAATCTAAAGAAGTGCTCATACCTAATGCTGAGCTTCTAAATGAACTCATGTGACATGTTTTTTCTTTACTTGCAGGCTAGCAAGAACTATGGATGGGCAAGCGGGGGCTCTAGTATACTATCAGAGTTCGGAACCCTTCACTTGGAGTTCAGTTACCTGTCTGATGTGACTGGTAACCCTGTATTCAAGGAGAAAGTAGATCAGATCAGGAACTTCCTTCTGTCCTTAGATAAGCCTAAGGGACTCTATCCTAACTACCTCAATCCAAAGACTGGCAAGTGGGGACAGTGTAAGTACCTAACGACTTTCAAAGTATTCTATAGCAGTGGTTCTTAACCTTTTGGTAACCACGGCCCCCTTAAAATCTCCAAATATAATATATATATAGTACCTAAATACCTGTCGAGGCCCCCTGGGGGGCCGCGGCCCCCCCGGTTAAGAACCACTGTTCTATAGCATAGCCTTTCATATAATAACTCCAATAACTGAGGAGATCTTATCAGAGATTTTGCGTTTGCGCACATTCCAAAAATCATTCTTATTGAAAACAAATTCTCAACTAGAGCAACTCCATTGAGGATGATTCCTGCAAAAGATTCACAAAATCTCTGCTGCGTTATCCTCCTTAAGGTCAAGAGTTTTATGCTTCAAAGTACATAATTTATGATGGTGGTTATTGGAGAATAAATTGACCAATTTTTTATTTTATTTTATTTTATTCATTAATTGCTGGATTTCTGTATTTCATTATATTTTAATTTGACGGGTTTTGAAACTACCGTCACAAAACATTCAAATTATTTTTTTAAGTGAGAATATCTAGATACTCAACATTGCTGGCAATATATTCTTATGACATGGCAATATTTCTGTATAGTATAATGCTGGCAAATCATTGCCAAAAATGTTACTGGGCTATACAGATATAGTTTTGGGCCGTATGATCATAGTGCCGGCAATATTTCTGGATTTTGAGCAATGTAGCTCAGCCATATTTGCCGTACAATCTCACTTGTTTACAAGACCCTTTAAAGAAGCCCTTTCCCAAGTATTAACTTCCTAATTCGAGTCAATAGTAGATTTTTTTATGTATAAATGAGTGAGTTTGATTTTTATTAGAAGAACTTGTTTTATACTGTTGGTGTAACAATGGTTAGTAATTTCACCTTTAACTTTAAGAGAATTAAACTCAAAAAGCAACAATGTAAATTTAAAATTTAATTCAGACTTAGTTGGTCATCTTTGGAGAACTATTAAAGATGAGCTAAAATCCGGGCTATATTAAATATTAGCAGTTGTGATATATTGCCTAAAAAACTTATCTATTTCCTTCCATAAAAACTTGTGAGAAACTAAACAGCAATGCATTCCCTACACTTCTGAGGATCTACACCATTATGGAGACTAGACGTTCGGGACACAAAAAAAGTTGCCGAAGAAAGTCGAATCTCACTCGAGAATCATCGGGTCCGCTCTACAGTAGTTAACCTCTACACCTTTGAACACGCACTCGTTTAACCCCCTTTACTCGTACATATTTCGATTAACAAGATAATAGGTTAAAAGAATGCTTATACAATAATTTGTAAATTGCATTGTCTTTAACTAATTTATCTTTTACGAAATTAATAATAATTAGTTCGCTTTTATTAGATACTTTAAAGCATATTCCATTTTATGCACTACATTATTATTAATACATATTTCATATTGTCAATTATTAATATAATGTTTATGAATATTATAAATAATAAATTTAATACCCTACATATTTAACATATTATATATTATTTACATATTTAATTTAAAAAAATAGTTATTTCGCAAAAATCAAACCAACCTCCTTCAATTTAAATATTACTCAGATTATGTATTAATTTTATAATTTTCTATGCAAATCTATTACAGTGATGTCTGGTAGAAAATCCTAAAATCCCAAGAAGATACTCAATACCTATTATAAAACTATATTTCTAATTTAGTAAAAACACTGATCGTCCGATAAAATATTTAAACTCGAACTTATCTACTTACAAAGCTTTGTTTTTAATGAATTGCATTCAATTTTAAGTTTTTGGTAGTTTTCATACTACGGAAAGTTAAATTTTAATTTAAATCAAATTATAATTATTATTTACTACGGGAAACTCCCGGCGCGGGAGTGTATTTTTCACTGTCTGTTTCCCGTAGTAAATAATAATTATAATTTGATCTAAATTGAAATTGCATTTCAATTTAATTCATATTTTACTTTCGTATTTTTTTTTTTTTTTTTTTGGATTTATTGCATTTTTCATTCTAGAATTATAATTACTAGTCGTGTATAATATGTGATATGTGTACTTATTCCATTTCAATCACTCTTGGGTTCACGTGATATATAAACAATTTAAAAATAATGAAATCATTTAATGTCTATTTTATATGTATGTTTTATACAGGTCTATGTTTAATTATTGTATTATTTTTGCTATATTAATAAACATTTGTGTTTCAAGTGTTATTATTATTATTAATAGTCATAGTCGAAAAGGCCTTGAAAGAAATATATAGACAAAAGAGGGTTGAATGCATAGTGTAGAGGTGGGGTAAGGCCCGATCGTACTCGACTCGTCTCTCTTCCTTTGGCGACTTTTTTTTGTGTCCCGAACGTCTAGTATTATGGAGTGATACATATTAGCTTTTTAATAATTTTAAGAATGGTATAGTTCATATTTTTATGTTCCAGATCATATGTCGATGGGAGCGCTAGGAGACAGTTTCTACGAGTACCTGTTAAAAGCTTGGCTTCAGTCAAACAGACGTGATGTAGACGCTAAGGACATGTTTGAATCAGCTGTACAGGCTGTAATGAAGCACATGCTCCAGACTTCTCACAATGGACTCAAGTACTTTTCTGATATCAAGTATGAGAGACTCGAGCATAAGATGGACCACCTTGCATGTTTCTCAGGTTCTGTTCAACAAGTTCTTAAATAATAGCAGTTAACCTGTAATAACCTAGCCTGTTGAACGGGTCTAAAACAATAGTAGTTAATAAATAATACTATGCTCTGTTTAAAACCGAATGCAAATGATGGTTTATGTATGAGAATTAGAATTTGTTCTGCTCCACATTAATTAATTTATTATTAGACCATTATCAATCAAATGTTTAAGGCTAAAAATTATGAGTGTGAGTTAATTTCATCACTCCAATAATAAAGTTAACAAATTGTCTGCTAATTAGTATGACACATAGCTTCCTATTCCCTATTGCGTACTTTTAAATACGCAATACGCAAAATTCAATGAGTGTGAATTTTTTTTGCTACGCCGGATTTGGAGGAATCTTGTTCAGCTCCTTCCTGGTAGCCAAGTCCCAATATATTGCAGCCTTACTAGCCTTAGCATCTGTCTTTGCTGTCAGAAGTTTGGAGTTTTAGGTAATCTAAGATAAAATATGTGACAATTTAATAAAATCCATTCAATCTGTTGCAACATGGCTAGGTTTAAAAAAAAATAAATAAAAATAAATCAACAGAAACAAGGAAATTCTCTCAGTCTAAACAAAAGCCATAGTATGATAAATGTCTCACCTTGTGGCACTGAAAAAATAAGTAAATATTGCCACATTAATCTGAAAGTATAACTAATTTGCCCAAAACAAAAAAAGTACAAGGATCTTATTAAGACTAAGAAAACAAACTAGAACTGATCTAACTTCAACTATCACGAACACACAAAGCAATATTGCTTTGTTTTGGGCGACAGTCAAAAATTTATCATTTGCAATAGACCTAATTGAAATTCTCCTTACCAAAGAAGCAGGGTAACATGACTTTAAGACATTATACTCTTCACTTGTCATAAATAAAAACTTACATATAGGACCAAAAAACACTCACCAATTACTTTAGATGAACTTCTACAGAGTATTTGTCAGGGAAATAATGGAAAAGCACCTGGAAATGATGTCATTACTTTTGAATTTTTGAAACACCTACATAACTGGTCCCTTTATCTATCTCGAATGTTAAGTAAAATCTTTTCTGAAGAAATACCAACACTATCTTGGTCAAATTCACAACTGTCCCCCTACAAAAAAAGCAATAGACTAGATCTGGCAAATTATAGAGGAATTGCTCTAGCACATACTACGTTAAAAGTGTTAACGCGAAAATAACGTGTTACGCGAATTCTGTTATGCTATGGAAAAATGAGGAATATTATTTTAATTTATAATATACAATCAAAAACTTACTGACTTTATAAACCCTAAGACTTTTATTTTTTCTTTATTTTTATTATTTTTTTTTGTTTCAGGTGGCTTGTTTGCTCTGGCGGCCACAACGATTAAAGGCCCCAACTCACAAAAATATTTAGAAATAGCTGAGGGTATTACAAATACCTGTCATGAGTCCTACGTTAGAACTATTACTAAGCTTGGACCTGAGTCCTTCAGGTAAACTATTACAGATTAATTTCAGGAAGTAGAGTGTTGATAGAGCTTATCTTAATGGCTTCAAAGAATTTGTCTCTTTACATAAAATAATACACGTTTATTTATCAAAACTACTTTTGGTCTTTATAAAGCTATCATCAGTGCCCATTATATGTAGAAGAACTAGAAATAATGTAAAGGGTGTACATTAAAGTACAAAGTTTTTGAAAAATTAATAAATCAATCATATTTTTATGAAAATGCATTTATTTTTGCATATTTACTTTCAGCTACATTTACGATTTAATAATTAAAAGGAAACATCTGGCATGTGCATATGGCTCCCCCCTCCCCCCTAACTGAGTTGGCACTAGTTAAGATCCTTTCACACGGCATCCGCACGGATGTGGACCTGGTCCCCATAGCTATATGGGGGCCCGCGTCAGCTCTAGTCATTACTGCACCTTGATCTCTATTGTTGTTTTTACACGTAGTTAGATGCGGGCGCAGGCCGTGTAAAAAGGCACTGCGAGGCCCCCGCCCGCACCTTGTGAAAGAGGCCTAAATGTACAAAGAGATCACTCGTCTTGGGAATTTTTCTTAGATTAAGGCGACTGTTTCACACGAGGTGTGGCATGTTGCCCCATCCTGTGGAAACCAAAGATGTTCAACATCCACATTTTTAAATTGGGCCGCCAATATCCGCATTATCAAGTGTGCAGTTCTTGAATTTGGTAGCATTTTTCAACATCCAGTCTGACTTCTGTGAGATATTTATTGGAAAATTCTTTTATTATATTTTATTTATTGGATCATATGCCAGATGTTGTTTTACATTATTAAATCAGAGATGTTAGAGAATGTAAATATGTATTTTGATTAAAATTTGACTGATTTATTAACTTTTCACAAAGTGCGTACTTTATGCGGCACCCTATATTTTGTCAGTCTCCACATAATATAGACTCAACCCTTTCATATTATACCCCTTCATATTATATATGTAGAGGCCCGTGGTTTAAGTCCCGGCGCTGGAGTCTAATTTTCTCTGTCTGTCTCCCAGTGTTAATAATAATTATAATTTGATTTAAATTAAAATTTAAACTTTCTGTAGTATGAATACTACCAAAAACTTAAAAATTGAATTTCATATTATTTTATTAATGTAATTCTAGTACTTCCATAATTAGCACTGTTGATGATCTTTTAAAGGCTGAAAGCTGTTATGATATGTAAACAAGTATTAGTTAATGGTTTCTTTGTATCCATAACAAATTAAGATGTTTTGAAATCTATAAGAATGGCTTATAACCATTATAATATCTTCTTATTTTTTCACTTAATTTGACTAAAATTAACATTTTAAATTTAATTTGTGTTGTTTAACACTTCCTTGTCTCTAAGTAAACTTGATCACTTTTATTTCCAAAGACTTTTTAGAAATGACTGTCATAAGTTGTTAATGTTATAGTTTCCTGTTATTAATTCTAATTGGTTTGGGTCTGTATACTACCAGGTTCACAGATGCAGTAGAAGCAAAGGCCCTGCGAGCAGCAGATAAGCACTACCTGCTGAGGCCTGAAGTAATAGAATCATATTTCTACCTGTGGAGAATCACCAAGAATCCTAAATACAGGGAATGGGGTTGGGAAGCAGTGCAGGTAACTTAAGTCCATTGCAATAATTATTCTATTTTAATCTAAAATTAATCAGCACTAGTTTCAATTAGGTTGTTACGTCTAATGGGAATTAAAATAACACTTTTGCTACGTATTGACTCATCCTTAAGTCATTCTCAAATTGACTAGAATATTAAGACTTACTATGTAGTCTCAATAAGATGATTTAATTTGGAATCATCTGTTTTTGGTAATGTAGTTAAGCCTTTTTTCAAATTTCCACAATTTTCTAATATTTTAAATAAATAACTTGTTTTCCTAAATTTTACCTTACCTTTGTTGTTTTATATGATTTATGTTAATCTGCTGTTATTTCTATAATATCGCTATGTTATTTCAGTTATGTGAGAGTGCCTCTGTTGTCTTATGTAATAACTGTAGATGACTCTAAATTTTAAAAAAGCTTTATTTAAATGTACTGTTTACTGCATGTAAATTTTTTTGTACCTATTTTTCATGGTGGAAATAAGTTATTATTATTATATTGTTAATTTGTAATGGTTAAATTGACTATTATTAGGGTAACATGGGTTTCAATTTGTTTGTAGGCTCTAGAGAAGTACTGTAGAACTCCAAGTGGTTACACAGGGTTAAAGAATGTTTACCAGGAGGATCCAGGCAAGGATGATGTGCAGCAGAGTTTCTTCCTCGCCGAAACACTTAAGGTACCCACAATAAATTATGTTATTTCTTGAACCGTAAGATACTATAAAGAGGTTCAGAGGAACCATGTTCAATAACGTACTTGTCACTTCTGCTGGACTCTAAATAAATCAAGGTTGAGGTCCCTTGCCTAGGCACTTCAATTTATAAGGCTCATTATAGATCATGTTGGAAAGAGCATTGTATCGGCACAAGAAGAACAGTAAAGTGAGAATAAGTTAGATAACGTGTCACAAAAATACTGGCAATAATTAATATAAATATCAAAATGTAAACAAAATTGGCCAAACCAAGATTCTTTTGGGGTCTGTAAAAAGAATCCCAAATGGGGGCCTAATTGCTAGGATTGAACTTAAGTGGTTCACCTCCCCATTCTTACCTTTATCTTTCATCAAGGTATTATACTTATCAATTTAAGTTTTTTTCTTTTTTTCAATGTAACTGTCATTAAATTGCTAGAGGTCGACCAAGAAGTCATAAACACGGGAGAAACGGAAAGCTTAACTTCGTTTTAAATCGGAACTTCCGAGTAGTGCCGAAGTCAGTACAGTCGGGTGCTAAGATAATACCCATTTCTAGTTTGTATGACATGCGCAGTTACGTCAAATCTCACGAATAACAACAACAAGAAGGTTTCCAATCTGTTAGGTTTCCTGTTTTGTTTGTTTTTATACAATACGAATTATAGTCACAACTGTCCTAAATACAAATCAAACTCAGAAATACAGAGGAAGAAAAAAATAGATTAAGAAAGAAGAAAATCGATTTAGATTTAAAGAATATTATTATGAATAATCAATAAATAATAATATTAAGATATTATCGTATATTATTAGTGATTTTTTATCAGGTTCAGTGTTGCCTGTAGCAAAACAATTAGAAGTTATAAAAAATAAAATGATTAATAACCAAAGAACAACACTGTGTTTTTTGACCGTGGTCTATTATTTCAAAAACTGACTGTACATGACGACACTAGCGCACTCCTCACATTTCCATGACTTCTTGGTCGACCTCTAGTATTTGTTAAAAATGGGTCTAAGGCAAACTCCCTCTAAATATATATTATCATGGTAGTCCCTATTCATGAGGAGTTCAGTATCAAAGTGGATTAAGTCCAGGACTTTTCTATAAACATTTTGGCTGCAGTTACCCTTAATTCTGTAACTTATGCCAATAAAGAACTTAATTTAAAAAATCAATTTAACGTTAAAATTAAGTATTAGGTTTAAAAAATCATTAATTTTAAATTATTTCTTCCGAAAGGGGAATTTTTAAAGCACAATTATCTCTGGTTTACTTTAAAACTGAACTCTTAGTCTTGGGTTAAAAACTGGGAAAATAAAGGATTTGCCGTTACTTTTTGGACCTGTACGTTAGAACTGGTTTTAAACCACAGTTGAAGTTCTGGAGTTTTTTTTTTTTTCAAAAGGAGTTAATCTTCAGGTAGGCTGCAGTTGCTAAGTGCACCCATCATCTCTGCTGATCATGTTTCCTAGATATCAGAATGAGTGGACCTTATAGCTCTTCTTCCTCCAGATGTAATTTGTTTCTGTTGGCGTTGCTTGCCTTTATTTCCATTGTTTTGGTTTTAGCCACTGATTTTCAGTCCAAAGCCAGTTTTCCATTTTCATGTGTATAGGGTTGCCAGGCGTCCCGGTTTTGGGCATAAAATCCCGGTGTCCCGAAGAAACTTTTAGGGACGCCAAATTGTCCCTGCTTTCAACAAAGACGTTGAAAATAGATAATTTTTAATCTCTTAAAATACAATCTATACTTTACTATTCTGTTTCCAGCACATTTTCAATTATGAGAATGACAAATAACAGTGGTAACATTGTTTTAATAACTGCATGGAATGAACACGCATATTAAAATGTTTGACTTTTTCAGTGTTAGCCTGTTTTCACCATGAAGTAAATAATCTTTATCTATAAAAAGGAGAGAAACTTTTTCTACACATATAAGAATCATATGTGTAAATTTTAAACATTTTTCAAAATTACTTGTTTTTTTAATCCTGACGGCAAGGTTTTTTTTTTTTTAGCAAAATTGATAAGGACCAACTTTTAAGTAAAATGATTGCCCTATAATTTGATAATTATTTTGTGTATTTTGTTCCAGTACTTATACCTGCTGTTTTCCGATGAAAGTCTAATGTCGTTAGATGAATGGGTGTACAATACAGAAGCACATCCGCTACCTATTAAAGATGTCAATCCTTTCTACCGTCCCAAGGCACCTTAAGATAAAACCTAATGGGAAAGCCTTTAATACCATCATTCTGACTCCTTTTTCGTAAAAAAAAAACTGACCTTACAGCGAAAAACGATCCCGTTAGTCCTGTGGTTATTTTTTTTTTTCGTTTTGGACAACATTGGAGACAAAAGTTACAAAATAAAACCTAATTCAACCTTAAAGATGCCCCTATAAATATAGACTTAATTCCAATGTGTATTTTTTTTTTGCAAAAATAAAAAAAAATAAAAAAAATGATGGAATTCATGTATGAATCATATTACTGATTCTTTTGAATTCCTTAAATAAAATCAATGTTCCTCAAATTAATAATAAATAAAATAAAATAAAAATATAAATGTCCCTTCTTTTATGTTTTTCATATATTCTGTGATATTTTGATTTAGAGTTAATTTTATGTTGGTTGCTTGTTATTTATTTATTTATTTTCTTTATTATTTTCCTTTTGGGCTATTCCCAAATTGTCTTAAAGATTATATTTTGGTCAATTATCTAATTAAGACTAATTAACTAACTTTTAATGTTTAATTTGTTTGAGAAAGACCCAATTAGATATATCCTAAAAGTGAAAATTTAATTCTTATTATTTTTGCACAAGAATTAAAAGTGGAAAATAGTTCTAGAGCTCTTATTCCTTTCTTCAATGGTAAAATTGTGAATACGGGCTTTTGGAACTAAAAATCCATTTACAATTTTTCCATACTTTTATTTATACATTTTCACGAACTCAGGTAAATTCTTTTTAACTTTTACAAATAACCTTTGTTCTCTTTAAAAAAGTGTACATGGTTTTTCTTACTTATAAAGAGTTCTATTTTTTTCAGCTTTACCATGAAGCTTTACCATATGAGCTTCAATATATTTAAAAAATGCATGATTTTTAAAAAAAGCATTTAAGTGTTGATATATTTGAACATTTATTACAAAGAAAGATGTTTCCTGTAATAGTTAAAACTAGTTTAATTTTCTTTTTAATTTATTTTATTATTACTTTATCCTTTTATTATTATTAATTTTAATTATTTGATTTATTTATTTAACGTTATAATTATTTTTTATGTATTACTCGCATCTTTAAGGTTGTACTATGTCCTATTTTTTTTTTTTTTTTTTTTTTTTTTTTAGGGTTTGTATATTGTATGAAAATTGATAAAATATAATAAAAACAAAATGAATAAATAAAATATGTTGGCATAAATAAAAAACCAAAACTAATAATGCAAGTAGCTTATGTTTATTGTTTACTTAAAAATGTTGGGTGAAAAAATCAAATGTGATGTTATAATAAATAATAATACAGCCAAATTGTTTAGTAACGATGGTGTTTTTTTTTTTTTTTTGTCTTATTATTAAATAAATACTAATAATACATATAATAAATTAATATTTTGTTTATTACGATGTTTTCTTATTTTAACTAGTTTTATTTTTGGTACAGAATGATGACCTATTACTTCTAATTTTAGCTACACTTTTTATTTGAATTTTTAATACCCAAAATTAGGGTGCAGCTTAAATTTAAAGCCTATATGTTAATTGTTGAAAATTCTTTACAATTTAAAATTTAAACAGGGTTGAAACCTAAATGCAGTTTAAATTCAAGAGTGGCTTGAATTCGAAGCAATACGGTATCATTTTTTTTTTAGTCTCAATCAAGGGTGTGCAACCTCCGACTCTCACTCGCTTCTTAAATATTATTAACAACCCATGATATTGTAAAGGTGCAACACTTCATCTGCAAACACAAATAATGAGTTATTGAAATAGAGGACTTAAAATATATATATATATATATATATATATATATATATATATTTATATATATATATATATATATATATATATATATATATATATATATATATTATTTTTAAATACATTTTATGAGAGGAAAAAAGGTGAAGTGTTGCTGTTGGTTCACTAAAATGTTGCCCACCCATGGTATTATTGAGTAAGGGATCTGTAATGTAAAACACATGATTGTGCATATATAATACTATAGATATTATAATACAATGAAATTATATATTGTAGTATTCAGTGTGTCCCTGGATCAGAATATTGGAAATTCGGTTTTTGGCATTTTTTTTATGTGAAATACAAGCAGAATGGTACTTAAAAAAAATTATAATACTTTTTTCTGATAGTCAAAATTCGATCCAGTTTCCTCTTGCACAATTTTAGAAAATTGTACTTTTTGGGTACAGGGTACATTTTAAACAAAAAGTAATTCTATAAATCTTTATTTAAGAACAAGCAGGAGATTTTATAAAGAGTGATTTTTCTTCACAAAATTATTTTTTTTGTCATCACACGTATTGGCAAGCTGATCCTAGGCCACCCTGTATTACTACATATTATATTAAAATTTGTATAACAATTAATCATAATAATATTTTTATTAACTATATGATACTATTAGGCTTTTTTTTTAATATGTATTACAATCTATTATATTAAAAAATATAAGCTGAAATAAATCCAAAGTTAGTTTCAAATACTAGAGTATTTGTACTCATTCACATCCAGTTGTGATGAATCTGTTTAGGCCAGATGTGTATTAACTTATCATGCCTCATCACACTTTACTTTTCAAAATAGTAGTTTCTTACCTCAATATTTGGTATTTTGTCTAGTTTTATTTAATTTAAAAAAAAAGAAAAAAAAAAGATGAGCAGAAAATTAAAAAATGATGGCCAGCCTTTGCATCCCTTTGACAATTTGTTGTCTCTTTCACATCTTTGATCTAGGCCCATTTTTAAGTTAAACCATCGTTAAATCAGAGCTAGGCTGTAAATAATAATGATTGGTTATACAAACTATTGGAAAAGTTAATGTTAAAATTTTAAATGTAACAATAATAATTAAACTAAATTATTTATTTGTCATCCTAAACCATACATATCACTTTTCCACCAAAGATTATGAAAAATAAATATTATAATAAAATAAAAGGAAAAATAAATAAATATATAAAATAATAACATAAATAAATATTCCTCTTTTATTTTTTTTTTGGGAAATAGATTGCTTATAACTTAACAAAGGAAAACACTTAGAAAATTGTATCAACAATAAATTTTAAATTAAAATAGAAAGTAATTTAAATCGATATTTAATAATTGTATAAAATAATAGAAATCTAATGTTCAAAATTTTAGTTTAGATTTTTTCCCCCTATTTTATATTAAAGGCTACAAATGTTTATTTACATGATCAATTTTTAGATATAAGAGTTCTGAAATTTTTTAGATGTTGAAAAAGATTTGTTTAATATGTTAAATATAAGTTAAACCGAAGTACAATATAAGAAGAAAAGAATAGAAGATGAAAAAATTCAAAGAGATTTAAGGAAATTTTCTTGTCATGGCAGTTGGGTCCAGCTGGTCACTAATTCTGGTTTTCTGTCTTTTAGAAAACTTGGTAATTTTTAGTGTTAGCCTTTTTCTACATTCCTAGTGATTTGATTTCTTTCCTCACATAGTCTGGCAGTTGCATTTCTTACACTAGTATCATGTCTGTTCTTGTCTTCATAATAGTATAGCTTTTTATTATATTTTTTCTTAATATATTTTTTTTTTCTCTCTCCAATTTTATACAATGAAAATTGTTTACTCTTATTTCTTTTATAAGCCTTAAGATATTCAATACAATATTCTGAAATGTATTAGTTTTATGTCAAGATCTCTTAACTGAGATTTTTATAAGAACTTTTTCTTTTGTTTTCCAAGAAACTCTAATATTTAAGACCAACCAACATATTTTCCAGAAAAAGAGTAGGTACTTTAACAAAATTAATATTCTAATTTTTTTTTTCCACAACCATTCCGTATTTTATATAGTTATTTATTTATTTGATTTTTTAAAAAAAACAACATTATTTCACTTGAATGTAAGAATTTAATATAATAAAATTTAAATTATGAATTGCTTATTATAAAGTTATCTTCTGCATTTTTATTTAAAGTATTTTCATACAAATAAATAAAAAATTGTTTTCTTCATTCATTCATTTATTTTTGCTATATTATTACAATTTATTTTTTCTGCATTTATTATTGTTTCTTTAGCTCAAATGTATTTAAGTATATTGTAATAAATTAATATAGCTTAAAAGAATACATAATAAAAGACAATTGTTATAAAAATACAAAATAATAACACAATAAGAGAAAGACAAATATAAAATACCAGGCCTAATTGTATATTTATTTGAGGAGATACTTTATTCTAGTAATTCATAATTTATTTTTATGATTATTATTGTAATTTTATTATTCCTATCATCATTATTTAAACTGTTATATTAAGGGGACATGTGGATATATTTGTCATAAGTAAGCTTAAAAAGTTGGTAATTGTAATTAAAAATGTGGGTTTTACAAACCCACATTAAGTACTTTGTTTTTAAAGGTACATTAAAATCAATCAGGAATACCATGCCACATTATTAACTTTCTTACTCCAAAAAAAGTAAATAAGGTTTTAAGACGTTTATTTTACTTTTTTGTAAGGGGACAACAAAGTTAATAAGATGGACAATATCACATTATTTGCTTTTTTATAATTCTTCGATGTGGACAACTAAATATAAATGAGATGCAATGAGACTAATTTTGTTGCTTTTATAAAAGAACAATTAAATTGATATACAATGACTCATAACCTTCTTATTTCTTTATTGGAGTCAACTAAGTAAACTAGTACTGAAAAGACACATTATAGTATTACTTTTTAGCTTTCATAAGGGGACAACAATGTTAAAGAAGTGTAATTTACTCTCTTTTTTCTTCTATGAGATTAATTGAGAAAATAAGGTGCATAATGACACATTTATATTTACTTTATTATTTTTTTTAACAAAATACTTAAGTTTTTTTAGCGTGTTTAATTTACTTTTTTAATTTATAAATCTTAAAGTTGCACATTATTCCTTTTTTGTCCCCAAATTGTAGTATATTAAGTACAATATGGCAGAATATTTACTTTTGTATCCCCTAAATCGGTTGGTCTTCTTAAAATCCTCAGCTTATTTATGACGAAATATTACATCCAATGCTATCCACGTTGTTAAATATTTCAATTCTTCCATTAGAAATTAAGTTTAATTTATTCTTTCTTTTAAGGTTGTATAAATATATATATATATATAATTAATAAAGTACAACCAATTTTTTTTATTAAATTTGAATTTTAAATTATTCAAATTTAATGAGTGAAAATAATATTTAAATATATATATAAAATAAAAAATCCAGTCTTCTCAATCTGGTACCTGTACATTAAAATATGTTCCAATCATATAGGTTTTAATAAATAATATATTAGTTAAAAAACCGTTGCTTCTTAGATAATTATTTAGACCAATTGATTAAGAGTTTTTGTTGATTTGGACTCTTATGGGATTTTATGAGAAGAATTTTCATACATATAAATAATAGGTAACTGAATAAATGTTTAATTTATAGTTTATTTTTGTTTCATATTAACGTCTATCGATCAAATTGAAACAGGCATTTTTCGATCATTTATTTTTTAAAATACAGGAATACTGAAAGTAAGTTTGAATTTTTGTGCATTGTCCCCCCCCCCCCCCCCCCCCCCCCCCCCTTCAGAATTAATTTTTCTCAACGTTTAGTTAATTTTTACCTTGTTATCGTAAAATGGATGAGGGCAGGTACGAAACCAGTAATGCAACAATTCAGTGAGGCTGGTGGCAGGCACAAGGTCAAGTTTCTCACCCTGAAAAACCTCAAGCCGGCCGGAATTCGTTGCCGACTTCTGTGTCAGTTCATGGAAGATACTTTATCATGGAGCATTTTAGAAAGACTGTTAACACGCTTACAACCAAAATCACCCCCTTCGCCTTGCACCCAACTAACTTAATTCTTGCGTAGCTGGCTTCACACTCACCCTCATTCATCCTATGACAAAGGGATAAAAGAATTAAGTTAAATGTATGGAGAAATGCATTCAGAAAGGGAGGGGGGAGGAGCTTTGCAGAAAAATGAAAAAAAAAATTGCCATTACTCTTGTATTACTAAAAAGATTTTTTTTAATATGGCCCGTTTATATTTGATCGATCCTTGTTAAATGTATTTATTTAAGTTTTGGGATTTTTTCGGGGATGATTTCTTTAAAGTTATTAACTGATATATTTATAAAATAAAGCTAATAGATGAAATATGTATATAAATAAAATTAAATATAATGATAAATATTATAAAATAAAATATATATAGTAAAATTTAATGGGGTAAAATAGTATAAAATTATAAATATTGGTCCTTTATAACCTTATAAAAAATAGATAAATAAACGAGAAATAGAGAAAATGTTATATTTATGTAGTTAATATAAAATTATCTACCTCTGTTAGGAATTAAACCCACTTCTGCAATTTTTTTTAATCTGCCACTTAAACTACTTAAGAGCTATAACCTATAGTTTTGTTTTAATCATTATAAAAATGAATGCTTCATTCATATTAAATTGTAACATTTTCTCTTTTTTCTTCTAAATAATAATGAAAATAAATAGATGATAATACATATTACATAAAAAATAAAATTAAAATCACCTTTATTCTCAAAGACTGATATTTGTTATTCTATTATCACTAATTTTTAAAAATGAAAAAAATAAAAAAAATTATACATTTTTAAATTATTTTTATTATTATTTCTTTTGTTTTGATCAAAATGAAACTTGGGAAAGTTATTTTATTTGTTTGTATCTAAAGT
This sequence comes from Gerris lacustris, assembly GCA_951217055.1. Taxonomy (NCBI): domain Eukaryota; kingdom Metazoa; phylum Arthropoda; class Insecta; order Hemiptera; family Gerridae; genus Gerris; species Gerris lacustris. Next base: position 36,382,503 of record OX578281.1, read on the forward strand.
AAGGTAGAGGCTGAGTTTGTCACTGATAATTTAATGAATGTGTCAATAACTCATTTAAAACTGGATTTCTTACTTAGGTAATACAATAGATAATAATTTGTACAATGAATAACTATGTATAAAATGAGGGAAAAAATTGTTTAAAAAAAAAAAAAATAAAATAAAAATAAAATACATTAATTTCATAATTATTCTTTTGTAAAATAAGTTTATAAAAAAAAGAAATAGAATAGAAAAATAATATAATTAAATAAATAAATAAATGAAATTATCGTTAAATATTGTTTGTGTAGGAAGAAATTTGGATTAGTCATAAAAAAATAATAGATAATTATTAAAATGAACACTTTTACATCATACGATTTTATAATAAGTAATTATTCCATTTTTAAGGAATTAATATTTATTTTTATTTTTGGAGGAGATTTATCTAAGGGTTCATCTCTCACTAAATTCTATCGTTGTTTTTATCCATTTAGCCTTAATTTGATTTAATTAGAGGTATCTTATGCCATTGAATTTAACAATGTGTTCATTTTTAATCTTATTGTTTTATTTGGCTACTTCAAATTTCATTTGTTTGTTATTCTAGTTGTTATTAAACTAATCCTGTATATATAAATATATATTGTGTAATAATATAATTTTCTTTACTTTTAAACTTATATTTCTTTAAAAAAATATTAATTTGAGAATTAATTTTGTGATCAATTTTTATTTTTTTAAATGTTTTTAATCTTCTTTTATTAATTTATTTTTTTCTCTGTTTTAAGGGTTTTAATTTTAGTTAATTTAATTATTTTAAAGAAATTATTTATTTTAAATGTGATTTTTTGAAAAAAAAAAAAAAAAAAAATATATATATATATATATATATATATATATATATATATATATATATATATATATATATATATATATATATATATATATATATATATATATATATATATATATATATATATATATATATGATAATTTTGATATTAAACGTGTGTTCAGATATCATATTTTGGCTGAATTGAAGGAGATGATATACAGTCTAGAATCGCTTGGCGTCACAACTTTGCTTAATTTACTCACTTGAGAGATTATATCCCTTTGTCAAACAGGACATTTGTATGGTTTAAACATTTGAGAAATAATATATGTATGATTTGTTCATAGAAGAGTAGATATCCCTTTGTCAAAAAAATATGTTGTTTTGAGGCTCCGCCATCTTTCTTAAAAAACCGCCTCATATTCTTCAGTTTTACCCATATTTTTCTTGTAACTTGAATTTTTATTTACTTACTTATTATTTATTATAATTTACTAAAGGAAAACATAATAAATAAATAGTTTTGAACTGTTCCGTTGTGATTCAGTTTATTATCTGGTCTACTCAGTGAACTTATCATATCAACTCAGTAAATTAATTATATGTCTACTCTGTGAAATAATGTCTTCTTTTAAAAATTGATGATTACTTCTGTAATTGATCACCATTAGGGAGCTGATAAATCAATTGAAGTTTAAAATTATTCAACAGTTTTTTATACTGTACAAAAATGTACTTTCATCTAAATTTATTTTCAATTTTTATTTGGTATTTAATTTTGAAAATTATGTACTTAATGATTAAAAAATATAAGTTGAAATAAAAAAAAAACAAAAATGTAGTTTTAAAAATACTATTTGTTACAAAAAAATAATACCTAATAGTAAGAGAAGATATTAGCCAATAGTAAATCATTAAAATAATCTGAACACTCTTTATAATTATATATTTATAATCAAATATTTATAATTAAATATTGTAAATATAATGGTGTTTTAAATGTGTTGAGATTATTCTTATTTTCTCTCTTTTGTTTTGGTCTCTAGTAAGAAGTTGTTTTTTTTTTGTTTGTTTAACTAATTTATTTCTTAATCAATTATACAAACATATATATATAATTTAGGGTTTTTCGTTGTTCTTTTGTTTTATGTTAAATAATGGTGCAAACCTGTAGATTTTGTATGTAATGTAACTAAAAATAATGAAAAAAGTGACATTGTATAATATATATATATCTATAGAGTATAAAATAATTTAAAAAATGTAAAATATATTAACATAATAATATTTATACATATATAAATAATTAATGAATAAAGGAATTACAAATCTTAGTTTAGTAGGGAAATAAATTTAAAAAAGGAAAAAATAACAATAAAACACTAAAGGCAAACTGTGTATAAAGTTAAAAAGAAATAATAAAATAAACATTGTATATTACATGTAAAATAAAAATATTGCTTCTTTTATTTATTTTTAATCTTATATTATTATTTTTAAGTAATGAGATTTAAAAAAAAAAAAAAATTGTGGTGTAATTTTTTTGATGGTGAAATAAAATTTGTTTTTTTTTTCTGTTTGAAAGTATATTGTCCTTCTTTAATAGATTGCTTTGAGAGTATATGTTCTTTTTATTATTTTATTTAAGTGATTTAAGTAATTTAGGGCCATTTGATCCTAAATTTAGTCTTTTTCAGATCTATGTTTAGACTTCGTTCTTTCTCCTCAAGCAGTTCTGGATAAAAAGTTTATTTTTTAATACTCATAATTTCAGCTTCCCTGGCAACACTGAAGACTAATCAAACTTTGAGATGACCAATAGAAAAAGGTATTGATTAATATCCTAATTATTAATTTATAAAATTTCTAATTCATATTTAAGTTTTTAAGCTGGTTATGAATTTAAAATTTCTACTTAGTTTATGGTTAGAACTTCATCTATAAATAATCACAAATCATCATGAAAACATCTGTATTTGTCCTGAGTAAAGCTAACCTCATCTCCCAGTAAAGGTATGTACACATCAGGAAACAAAGTGTCGGCAATATCCATTAACATGTTGCCAACATTTTGTTAGATACAAAGATATGTTAGTTATTAAAAATAATAAATTATTACTAAACGGAACTTCAAGTTAAAGTTTGTCCTTATAAAAAATGTAATTACTGTGGCATTATATAAATGTGACCCTACTCTGGTTGTGGCAGGGAGATTTTAAGTGGCGAGCGATTTTGCGGCAATGCCGCAACACTGGTTTTCTAGCAACAGTTGATAGGGGATGAACTGAACCCTTCAGTTGGGAGCTAGCGCTAATTCCGATTGTTCTTCCAGTTACGTACCCTTTTAAACGTAATTACCGTGCATGTTATTAAAGTCTATTTTCAAAAACTTTTTAGGTTAAGTTATAGTTCATTGTTTAGGCTTTTAAGAGTGCTATTTAATGGTGTATTAAAATTGGATTTTTATTTTAAACTACTGACCAAAATATTTTCTTAATGTGTGAAATGTAACAACCGTGCACGAAAATGTGTAATTCACGTAGCTTAATTACCATGTTTTAAATAAACTTAATTACAGTCTAAAAATTTAAATAATTATTTCCCATCTGTCCCGCATGCTGCAATATATCTGAAATTAGTCCCAGAACATTCCATAATTTTTTTAAAATGTCAATATTTTCAGTCTAAGTCCAATTTTAGATTCCAAAATAAAAATATGACATGGTTGCCATGTATACCAACAGAGACAAACTTTAAAAATAGTGGTCACATTCATGGTCATTTATAAGATAATAAATACTCAATTTAAACCAGCTATTCATGGTCCAACTTGGCTGTACAACACTATTGGGTTCGTCGTTAGGATATTATCGGTCAATAATTGTAGACACTATGAGAGCTCAAAATCAATAAAAAAATATTAATAAAATCTTAGTTTCAACTATAAGGTTCAACATATGGAGGTAAGAAAAGAAGTCATAGAATCAAACTTGAGATCTTTCTTAAGTACCTGTTTGTGCTGTCAGTTTATCGATACGACTAACTGTCAATTCTTAAAACTTTAAAATTGCGTCACCCATTTTTAGGGGGGGGGGGGGGGGGGGGGGGGGGGGTAATGAAAAATTTCTATATTTTGGAATTTTCATGTCAGTTAAATGGCTATAGATCCAAGTGTGCCAAATTTCAAGTTGTTAGGTATTCTGGAAGTGGTTTATAATTTTGATGATGAGTGAGTCAGGAACAAAAATGTCATCTTTGAAATTCTCCCTTTTTGACTTTTGAAAAGGCTTTTTCTTTCAGAAAAAGTTTTTTTTTTTAATTTACTTGTTGCCACCCTTATTACCACCTTCAGTCTCAAAACCCTATCTTCGCCTGGCTCTAAGTACTGTGTATTGTATTACTTGAACAAAAAAACAACAATAATAATAGATTATACTAAAGGTTGACCAAGAAGTCATGGAAATCTGAGGAGTGCTGCACTAGTGTCGTTGTTTTGGTGTCATGTATAGTCAGTTTTTAATAAAATAGACCACTGTTAAAAAACACAGTGTTGTTCTTTTGTTATTAATAATTTTATGGATAACTTCTATATTTTTTTTATATTTTTTGCAGCAGGCAACACTGTACCTGATAAGAAATCACTAATAATATACGATAATATCTTTATATTATTATTGATTGATTATTCATAATAATATTCTTTAAATTTAAATCGATTTTCTTCTTTCTTTTATCTATTTTTTTCTTCCTCTTTATTTCTGGGTTTGATTTATTATTTTTGCTTCCGAGCTTACCGAAGGTAACGGAAGCATTGTGTTCACTTTTGAGAACGAAAAACTTTTATGCCTCCGATTTCAAAAATTCCAAGACAGAAATCCGTTTCGGACTTCAGGGAACATTTTTGGTCTCGTGTCTGTCTGTCTGTCTGTCTGTCGGTCTGTGTGTCCGCGAATTATGAAACGTGCGACGATAACTTGAGTAAATGTCGACCGATTTTGATGAAATTTGGTAGACATGTTCATTTTAGCAATGCTCAGGACGAGTTCGTTGGACAACGTTATCCGTCCAAGCGTTCACGAGCAATGCTCGTGTAAACGTGAACTTTCAATTTAAAATTGGAATTTTAGGTCGGGGAAAAAATTTAACTTCATCTATTCAATAAGACAAACATTTTTTTCAAATACAATTTTTTAGTAAAACCAACAGCGCCACCGCTATGAAGTGTTAAAGATCGCTAACACTATTAACCCTAGAATGACACCCAGAAAAAGGTCAACACTAACAACATCGTGGGGTGTAGAATACCCCAACTAATCTTTCGTTTCTAATTCTTTAAATTTTTGCGTAAATCCTCATGTTTTGATTTTTTTGTTAAGATTTAAGGTCAAGTTATTTAAAAAAAAAAAAAAAAATATTGTTTATTAAAGTAAAAAACAAAAAATACAGTATTTATATATAACACATTGCCTCTTTTGAGTCAAACGAAATTTAGTTAAATAATTATGGAATAAAAATTATTGCACACAAATAATACAGTTAATTCAATCTTAATTTAAAAAATAAGTATATAAACTAAACCAAAATTAAAAAAAAGAGGGAAAATCACATTTTTTTGCAAAGTTATGGGGCTGCACAATCTAGGGCATATTACAGCCCTATGCTCATTACAAATAGCTTGCTGACAACTGCTGCACACCATCTTCGTTTTCCTGTCCTTGCTTCTTTCACAGAATGAACATCGTGTCTGCTTCTCCAATAAAGTAGGGTATTGTATTGTGTTTGGAACTAAAACATCTTTTAAAATGTCATTAATTGACATCTTTATGGACCTCGGTATCTTCTCGTTGGTGGAGCGGTTTATTAAATGTTCTTTCAGTAAAGAAAACCCTAGTTCATGTAGAAAATCTTTTCTAACCATTTTATTTTGCCAGTTTACCATCCCGTAAAGAACGCAGGCATTAATGCCTGCTTGATCTAGCATGCCAAAAAAAAAGCGTAGAGGCCATCTTCTCGTTTTCCTGGCTGTAGAATAAGAGTGGCACTCCTGATCGAAGGAATCGGTTCCTCCTTTCGTTTTATTATAAAACATTATGATTTCTGGCTTATTTGTGAAATCATTTATTGTTTTATCGTGATGCATTGTAGATAGTAGCAGAACTGTTTTGCCTTTTTTAGGTACATGAGATACTAAGGTTTTGGTTGCATCAAATCCAAATAATGATGTACCTGCTTCTAATCTATTAGATGTAAAACACAATGGCACTTCAGGTTTGTTTTTCCTTAAAGTGCCGACCATGGTTAGTCCCAATTTTAACATTTTATCAAACAGAGGCACTGATGAAAACCAGTTATCAACAGTTACATTACGATTACTACCTACTACTGGTTCTGTTAGTTTACGTACATAATAGGTTGGTACAGTTTCATCAGGCTCTGTGATAACTTTGCCGATGTATGGCATAGCATTTATCATGTAAAAAGTTTGTGAGTCATTCATCATGATGATTTTCAAGCCATACTTGTCGGGCTTTGAGGCAATGTATATTCGAAATGGACATCTACCTCGAAATCCTAATAACTGTTCATCAATAGTTAGATATTCAAACGGGGTGTAATACTTTTGACAATTTTGAATAAAGTGGTTCCATATCTCTCGAACTGGGGCTAATCTATCATTTTCTTTTCGAATGTTTCTAGTATTTTTATCATCAAATCGAATAGTATAGCAAAGAAAATAAAAACGATTCATATTCATGGTGGCTCTAAAGATTGCTGGACCTTTCAATGGAGACCACAGATCGGATACTGTCAAGTGACCTGATTTGTTTACACCAGCAATGTATAGCAACCCTATAAAGGCTTTAATTTCATTAGTGTCAGTAGGGTTTTGATAACTTTGAACTGTTGTTGTGCATTTAGATGTTCTGCGATGTATCTCTTCGTTAGTGTGATTCAATATTTTCTCAATTACATAATTGTCAAATAGTAAGTTCCACCCCTCAATTGGTTTTTTAATGTTAGTGGCTTCACCTTTTGGACCTGGTCGCCCAGATACAATATTCCGCATTTTTAAACGTCCTCTACAAGAATTAATATCTTTTTTCCATGTGTACCCATTTTTGCCAACATAACAATTTATTTTTCTTACCTTTGTTGGGGGTTCTGTCAGTGTTTGTTCTGTCTCATATGGCTGCTGGTCACTCTCTTCAGAAGAAAAGTCGTCAGCATCTTCCTCAGTATCTGAAGGGTCTTGCTTTTCTACATCATCATCTTCTGAACTATCGGAACCTCCAATAGATTCATTTTCAAGTTCATGAAAAATTGTCATAATTTCATCTTTCGATGTGAACTTTTTATCAGATGCCATTGTATGAACAAAATCACTCAAGCCCGATTAATTGAATGTTAAAAAAAATATTGATATAAATATGGTATTCCTATTTTTTTTAAGAAAAAAAGTCACTCACTCACAACTATATATAAAAAACACACGGCTTTAATGGGGTGAGATACACCCCAATTAAAGAATAAAAAGAGACGTTAACTAAACTGTGGGGTGTAGTTAACCCCTAGATCACTTCAGAGCGATTCCAGGCAAAGACTAAAGCAGTAATATCTTATCTAGGTACCCCCTCTACTAGTAGAAGGTATGAGTGAAATATACAGGAGGAATTAGGGTTTCTGTGATTCACAGTTTCTGAGAAAACAAAGCCAAAACATCTGATGGGGTATTACACACCCCACCGTGTCAATCTAGGGTTAATAGTTTTTACAAAATAAACAATATTACAATAAAGTAATATAACAATAATTGTTATAGTATATGATAGGATGCGAGGAAGCTATGTGCCACACTAATTGGCAGTCTATTTTTATTTCTGTTTTATTTGTTACTTTTTTTATTTCTGGATTTTAGTTGTTACTTTTTTGTGAATTATTTTTGTACTATTATTCAATTTTCTCTTTGGTAAATTAAACTTCCTGGTATTAATAAAAACATGGATAATAACAAGAATTCAAAATTAGGAAGAAAGACTCTTCACAGTCAAGGACGTGAAATTGTTTACAATGTGTATTTGTATTTTAAACACAACAACATTGGCGGGAGTGGCAGTTCAACAATAGAAGTTCCTATCTATTCAGATATTAATTTTCATGGAGAGCATCATTTTTATAATAACAAATACATATTAGGTTTGTTCCAACCCCGTTATTAGTAGCGTCCTTTACATTTGCATCATCCCGTGGATTTGTGGATCGTACAAAAATCGTTTAGGATAGTTGTAATTGTGACTATGATTCGTAAAACAAACAAAACAGGAAACCTAACAGATTGGAAACCTTCCTGTTGTTATTTGTAAGATTTGACATTACTGCGCATGTCATACAAACTAGAAATGGGTATTGTCTTTGCACCCGACTAAACTGACTTCGGCAATACTCGGAAGTTCCGACTTTAAATGAAGTTAAGCTTTCAGTTTCTCCCGTGTTCATGACTTCTCGGTCGACCTTTAGGAGCAAAAATTTTAGTGTGTAATTGTTGCTTTTTTTTGCCAAAATAGAAAATAATGCTATAATTACCCCCTTCATATGTCTGTAATCGTTAACTTCTGCATAAAAATGCATAGAACTGTTTTTTCCAAATTTGATATAGATTAATTTTGTATATAACAAAGTTTGTGCTAGACCTAATATTTTTCGAGCTATTTGCGAAAAATTATTGAAACAACATTTTACCCTCTTTTCACCCCCCCCCCCCCCCCCCCCTCCCTGCCAAACCCGGCGATGAGGATCATGCAACTTTTTATTACTTACTACAAGGAATGCGTTAAACAATTTGGCACAGGGTAGATTTTTTTTTTTTTTGGATGATTGGGTTTGCACAACTTTCAAGGTAGTTTCGCTGTAATAAATCTAAAAGTGGGTTTATTAAAGGCCCAGTGGCAAATACCTACTACCTCACTAGAGGATAGTTTCATAGCAGATTGCCTCATGAGTATTCCTCAATTGTTTATTTATTTATTTATTAAAACCTCTAGTCAATCAGCATCAACGGTCCAATAACAACATTTATCTATTACAGGGGTTCCCAATTAATTTTGTTGAAGGGCCATATTAAGAAAACAGGAACCCTCGCTGTCCATTATATTTCAATATACGTGATTTAACATAATATCTCTGAATATAAAGTTACAATAAATCCATAAAAATAAAGACTAATGAAACCCTGCTTTCATCTAAAAAAAAATTAAATAACATGAACTGTAATTCGCTTTTGTTATTTTGATTATTATTTAAAGTTGTTTGTGATGATAAATTTCACCTTCCAAAAAAAACGGACGCACAGACGTATGTGTAGCTAAACGTAGTACACATCTTCACTACTAATAATTTTAGTGTCGGGCATTTCTTTTCACATACATATTTTAACCAAAACTCAGTCAGAGTCACTTTTAATATATTTTCATTATACATAGTTCTCAGAGCAATGTCTTCTTGGAAATCAATTATTTTATTTGAAAAAACTTGCTTCATTGCATTCACTGTCAGGCTGTGTAGTAAAACTACTGTTCAATTATTAACGTAGTTAACTATTGAACAGTATTAGTTGCACAACGTCTTGACTATTTTGAAGTCAGTAGAGCGACCCAAATTCATTTTTCAAATTCGTCATAAAATCGGTAAAATGTTTGATGAAAATCTCGTCAATTTCATCACATAGTTTCTTTAGGTTGAGGAAATGTACCATCATCTTGGAAAAATAATTTCAGATTTTTACAGAAAACCATTGACCTTTGGCACCAGGTGACAAGCAAGCTTTTGGGTGCCTTGAAGTTTAAAGTTCACAGAATTTATGTGCTTGAATATATCAGCAAAAAATGCATTTTTACTGTTATTCTCATTACTAAGAAATTGCAAATGATCTTTGGCAGCAAGACAATACAAGTAGGTACACAGGCAAACTATCTGTTAAACGCTTAAGCGAACATAAATCAAAGTGCCAAGGCCATAACCTAGGAATTGATTCATAGATGGCCTGGCAGAAGTGACCCATGTTTTTATATAGAACCACGATTTTAGTTCCACCACTTGGAACTCCCTGAAGTGTGGTTCCACTTTGAATAGTATTCTTCAGTTTTTTTTATTTTCTGTTTACAAAGGAAGAATAACCTTGTTAATTAAGGTTTCACTAACTTCATATTTTCCTAAAATCTTTTTTTGAGCTAAAGCTGACACATAGTCTATATTTATTTTACCTTTTGATTCCATTTACTTTGATATCTAGTGTGAAGGCATGTTTTGCTCGAATGGCAAATACAAAAAAAAAATAATAATAAAAGTTTCGGTGGAAGTTCTGTTCTTCCCCTCCAAAAAAATATCCTGGAATACTAACATAACCATGATGTTTTTTTTTAATGTTTGATTTGACTTCTTTTTTTAGAAATTTTCATTTATACTTAAAATTCAGTTAATATTTCTTTTTACCAATTTATTAATAAAGGAAGAAATTTTCCATAAATTTATTTCTCCATTATACATATAAAATGAATTTGTTTGGGAAAATTAAGGATAAACAAAATTAAAGGGTACCTAAACTACTATAAGTATGTTTAATTGAAGATGGATTTATTAATTAAAGTGTATCTTAAAATGTATAATTAAATTGTCTATTATATATAAGATAGATTGCATGATAAAGGTAACGTTATTATCTGAAATCTTTATTATTGATAAAGGTTAAAGGGGAATATGGAGTTTTTTGTTTGTCCTTCGTTACCGTAGAGATGGTTTGTTATGACCTCCAGGCAAGGTAACACAATAATACCTTCCATTATATTTACTTATAGGTAACTTGAACTAAGATTAGTTATTAAGATTACAAGAGAATAAATCTAGTCAATTTATAATATTCTGTTGTATCTATTTAATAAAATATTATATTTAATTCAGTATTATTTAAAATTGTGTTTTGTAATGGTTTCATTTCTTTTATGGAGGTAGAGTAGGCCCTCTGATTTTACATGATTTAAAAGTGCTTCAACTCGTTTAGCAGACATAGTAATACTTAGTTTTAATCATGTCTTACACAAGTTTAAACGGTACTTTAGCTGGTATGTCCAACAAGAAGTATGCAGATTCTTCAAAGACACTGGACGAGAAAATACCATCAGTAGAAGAACTGAAGCCAATAGAATCAAACAACTGGTTAGTTACATCGAGATATTCAAGGAAGGAATTTGAAATAACCAAACTGATGATTGAAGAAGATTTTGACAGACCTACTGGAGCCAGTGAACACGAATACTATACTCTGGGACTTATCCTCCGACAAGAAGGTAAAGTCAACGAATCTTTAAAACATTTCAAGAAATGCGTTGAAATGAATCCGTTAAATTTTGAAAACCATAAGGAGGAAGGGAGGACTTACTATTTATTGGGTCAACATTATTTGGCTATTGAAGCTCTACAAAGATCTTACAAAATGTGTGATGGAACAGATTGGAGTGTAAATTATTATCTAGGTGAGTGTTATTTTAAAACAGGACAATTTGGTCAAAGCAGAGAACATTTCTTCAGATCATTAGAATGTACTAAGACAGAGAAATGCTTCATATCTTTAATCGAGTTATTAGTAGCTGAAAATGACCTGAACGGTGCTTTCGATGTTTACAAGGAAGCTCTTCATGAGTTCCCTACAAGTACCGAGTTGATATCAGGTTGCGGATCTTTACATCTAAGAACAGGTAACTGGGAGAAAGCTTTCCATTGTTATGGAGACTCGATAGCTAACGACAGTAAAGATGTTAACTCTCTAATCCCTCTAGGAGCTATAATTCAACGGCACGGAGATTATGATGCAGCTTTAGCAAAATATAAAGTAGCAGGGCAGATGGAACCCGAGTCGATTCCTCTATGGAATAACATGGGTCTTTGTTTCTTCGGAAAGGGCAAATACGTAGCGGCTATAAGTTGTCTTAAAAGAGCTAATTATTTAGACCCTACTGACTGGACAACTCTTTATAATCTTGGAATGGTTCACCACCACACCCAGCAGTACTGTTCATCATTCCACTACTTATCTACGTGTGTAAAACTCAAGCCTAATCACCTTTCTTCTCTTCTACTTCTGGCTACTGTCCTCGACTGTCTGTCCGATGTTGAAAATGCACATAAATGTTTCAAAAGATGTAGAGAATTAGATCCGGACGATGTATCCACTCTTGTAAACTACATTATCTTCTTGAGGAATCATGGACATCTTGATGAAGCTTTGGAACTACTCGACACTCTTCAGAGGATCATATCTGCTGGGGGCTACGCTGATCCACAGACTCTGAAAGTAATCAAACAGCTTATGGCTGAACTTAGCTCTGTGGCTAAAACTGGAAACAGCCCTGATTCAAATAATTCAGAAGATAATGAAATGGACTCAGATGAAGTTTAAGTTGTTAAGGAATTCTATTTCTAAATCTAATTTATGATGTTTATGATAAATTATACTCCTATAATATATAAGCTATGTTGCCAGGAAAAAATTAATTAAAATTAAAATTATTGTATTGTATGGTATTTATTTATTATGTATAAAATGTATATTTCTTTGTTTTTTAAAGTGCAATAAATGCTAATTAATCAATATTATGTAAGATGTGGAATCATTTGATTAGGATACAGAAAGACCTCTTTCAGTTAAAAGATATTGTATAAAGCTGGTTTTCTCTTTTCTAAGTGTCACTCCAGCTCTGAAGACAACCACTTGTGGTTGAATGCCCGCTTTGAACAATAATATTACTTTAAGTGGAGGTATTTCTTACTTTAATCCAATTATTAAATGTATTTAATTAAAACAACAAAAATAATATGTAATATAGAATAAGTCAAGATTTTCATTCAGGATAAATTACTAACACAAATCAGCGTTTACAATATGCAGTCTTGATTTTGTTGTAAAAGTGCACAAAAACAAATTTTTTTTTTTTTGGTGAAAACAATACTTTTCCTACTATAGGTAGTGAGGAAAAGTAAATATATATATAAAGGTTTTAATGCTTATCAGTAATTTTACTCAAAACCTTGTTCACAGTGACCTAAGTGATCTCCCAGGCGTATTACGTTATTCCTATTTTTTTGTTCACAGCAAGCAGCTAATATTTTTGGGCAATTATTTGCTTTACTTTTAATATGTTGTAATCCCTCTGTTTGAATTTATTATTATTTAATTTAAATCAAATTATAATTATTATTTACTACGGGAAACAGACAGTTAAAAATACACTCCCGCGCCGGGATTTATTATTATTTAATTGTCAATTATAATTTAAATCAAATTATAATGGGATCGCTGGGATTTGAACCACAGGCCTCTATATAGAGGCCTGTGGTTCAAATCCCAGCGCTGGAGTGTATTTTTCTCTGTCTGTTTCCCGTAGTTAATAATAATTATAATTTGATTTAAATTAAAAACTTAATCTTTCCGTAGTATGAATACTACCAAAATCGTAAAATATGAAATTGTAAATTATATCGAAATATTATATATTGCAATTATGCTTTTGATATATTGCAAGAATATTTTTTATGAAAATATTAAAAAATTTCTCAGTAAAATGTTATCAATTATATTATAATTATAGTATAGTATTAAAAATTAGATTAAAAAAAACCATATTTATCAAATCTCTTGGTTGTAATTACATCCTTTCTTGTAAAAAATATATTCATTGGAAGTTTCAGGACTTTTAGGAAGAGTGAACGCTCTTTATCCCTTTATCTCTTTTTGGAATTCTGTTGGCCGCTGTCCAGTGGTGTTAACACCTCATTTCAATTATACTTAATTTTTTCAAGAATTATTTACCTTTTCATTGATAATGAGGAACTTATTGAAAAGAATATATAAAAAGCAGCTATAGAGGTTGACTTCTCAAAACGACTTATTATAGAGGTTCTGAGTTTCGTTGTGAATTGGAAAAAATCCATGTCATTAAGGTTGTTTGGATAATAACAGTAGTGTTTTAGGTACAGGTTAATTTAACATTTTGTTATGGCAATCTCAAGGGGATTTGAAAATTGCACTTTTAATTGAGGTTATCGTGTTATTGAGGGTCGTGTAAGTGAGGTTCTACTACTGTACTAACTTTTTCCAGACATAGAACGCTCAACACAATATCATCAAAACCATATATTCATTATCTTTTCTTTTTTTATAATTGATATGTGTAAATCATCTTCATTAATGATGTTCAACTAAAGTGGTTAAAACAGGTCTTAAGTGCTGCAGTCATATTAAACATATTGCTCCAGCCGAGGCACAGTGCTGAGTTTTATTACATTATAATTTTGCCGGTTACAAATGTTTACTTGTTCTTGTAAGTCAAAATTATGATAACTGTCTTAATTTAAATAACAAATCAAAAAAGAAATAGCTGCAGTGGTTAGTTGTTATCTATCTAGTTATTCATTGGATTCTAGTAGATTACTGATATGAAATTACAGCTTGTTTATGAATTATGTTTCATTTCAAAAAACTATCTTGTTTTGTTAAGTATGGCTATATTAAGGTGAAGTAAGGTTATAGTGAGGTGAGATGAAAGATTATATACTAATATTATAAAAAGATACAGCACTTGTATCACTGATTACTCTGACAGCGTGGGAAAATCAAAGGAGAGCCAATAAGAGCCAGAGATTTTGACGTCTCAAAAGGTCATAGTCAATATCTTGAGCTCTCTTATCTTGAGATACATTTGTGTACATTCAACTCGATCAGGACCATTTTACATTTTTTTAAAAAAAATTTGCTGACTCAGCAAACTGGGTTCAAGATGGCGGAAAAAGTAGATTTTCCTGGCGGCACCACTACAGGTAAGGACTGAATTTTCTGCCAAGTTTCAACTATCTAGGTTAAATACCTTGGGCGCTACGATAACATAGGCACATTCATACACACACACATACATACATACAGACGTCATGCTGAAAACCACTCAGGAGATCTTAAAAACACCCAAAACGGATAATTCCATTGAAATCTTGAAAAAAATGTTTGGGTGAAAACAATACTTTTCCTACCATAGGTAGTGAGGAAAAGTAAAAAGTTGTTTTCAAGATTCAAATTCATCCTTATGATAACCAGATGTAAAAACTAAGGTAACCTTCCACGCACTTGAAGCCACAAATAAACTTTTTAGTATTTCTTTCAGATAGGTTGGTAGAATTTGATATTTTCTTCATTAAATTGTAATGGGCCAGATGCAGCTGATTTACGCTGGTGCCAGTCAGGTGGGATCTTGTATGTTCTGTGGATCAGGGACCAAGTGAGGTGAGTGAGATGGGAACCCTTATTAAGCTTGGGTGTATGTTAATTTAATTTTTAAATTGAAGGGGTGAATGGAAGAAGGAGATGTTACATTTTTACAACTTCAACAACTTTCAGTTGTAATTCCGTACTACTTTAATCGAGGAATTACCTAATTTTCATTCTTCAGTTAGCCAGTTCAAAAACTAGCCACTGTAGGACACGCTAGGGATCGATGCATTAATAACAACATCATTAACTCTGCATTAGTACCAAAATGTGAACAAATGGCACATGACCGCTTCTTTTTATCACCTATTCAATTACTACACATAAAACAACTAATTAACTTTGTGGCACAACTGCCACAGCCAGGGTTTTGCGGAGAGCAAGGCCTAGAATTACCAATGGGCGGCAGATTGGATATATATGGCCAGGCTGCTGGTTTTAGAGGGACACCATAATCTTTTGGAGGTGGGAAGAAAGGAAGCAAAAATCGAAACTGACAACATTTTTTTGCTCGCCAACTCTTAGGGCCATTGGAAACTAGCTAGCCCCCTCCCCTCGATTGGGTCAAAAATTAGGAGTGCCTACAAGAATTATGCCCTCGGCGGAGGGTTTCTGATTTGAATATCTGCTCCGTCTGCTCATGAGATCCATCATCATAGTGTTATATATAACGTAAAAGAAGCTGTCGATATTCTAGTTTTGTTTATCTTCTTTATAAGAAACGAATTTACGAAAAAAAAAAAAATCTAATGAGTTTGCTTATAATAGTTAGTTAGAGCAGTAATATTAATATTGCTAGGCCGTTAAATTATATTGCAATATTTTGACGTTTTTTTATTATTGAATATTGAATACCAAGAACGAGTTCGTAAATTCGTATAACCAATTTAAAATCTTCTTTTTATGTACAATAATAATTGTGAACAATGAAGTTTTGTTTGTACATGATTTGATTATGAGATGATAAAAGTGTAGTTGCTATATTCAATAAAAGTTTTAAAAAAAATATGTGTGAGGCTCTCACGCTTTAGAAGTGAAACTTAAGTTTTAGAATGCATTGCTCTCTTTCATTTTTTGACGAATTTATTACATATTTCAGGATAAAGAAATGGTTATGGGAAATGTAATTGAAAAAAAAAATTGCTTCGCTAAGGCAACCACATTTATTCCAATAAAAATATGTATATGTTTGTTTTGATTTACTGGTCTTTAAATAGATATAATACAATTAATCTGTGAAAAATGTTACACTTGGACGAGTTTCGAATCGCAAACTTCGTTACACGATTTCACTATATGAAAAATTCACTCTACCGCCGCCAAAGAAGTTTCACTTAAAAAAAAATAATAATATAGTCAAAATGTTAAAGGAAAAAATAGAATGATTAGATTAGATAACAGAAGCAGTGTTACCAAAAAAGTATGTAAATAAAAAAACCGAATTAATAGTCTCGACGATATTTATTTGTTTATTCAATTGTATAATACAAAAGCTAAATTATCATATCCATTAATTTATATTTCTTTGTGTAGAGTAAATAAATATAAAATATCTTTAGTTTTACAGAAATTACGTAATTTTTTATATTTTAATAACTTTTAAATAAATAAATGAAAATTTACGTATTAAATCACATGGGTTGGAAGCAATACCCTAAACTGCCTGGTCCTGGTGGGAGAACCAACGGTCGGAGGTGGGAGTCAGCTAACCACGACGTAAAGACACAGTTTGTTTTTGTTTTTACTGTGTGCGAGGTTGTTTCAACTACCCCGTGTTTTTCCGAGTTTTGTTTATGAAAATTGTTTTTCTTCGAATATTCCATGGTATTTTAATTTATTTCTTTATTTTCTTTGTAATGATATCTTAAATTTTATCTGAATTGTTTCTTTTTTTAATTTTCATTTTTTAAATTATTAAAGTATACTTTTTAAATTATTAAAGTATAATTATTATTATTTATATTATATTAATTTATTATTATTTATCATTTTATTTGTAATTGTAAGGATTGTAAGCTTATTATTATTTTCAAATTGTTTAAAGGTTTTAAATATCGGTTTTATTGCTTCTTAAGGACATCGTTGTCGTCGACCTTTTTACCTTCTCACCGTGTGCTATGTAGTTTGTTCGAACTAATCTTGTTTTTTTTTTTATTAAAACTTGTTTGTCCTTTGAGTTTGAAAACTTGAGTTTGTCCTTTGAGTCTCTTTGATTATTCATTGATATTTTCATTCATATCATTTATTTTCTTAGCATACACGTGCTTTATTTATAATTACGAGTTTATTATTCTTAATGTCTTATCCTTTTCTTTTCTTCCAATACTTATTCCTCACATTATCTGCTTCAAATTGAAGTAATTATTTTTTAAAAATATTAATTAATTATAATTTTTTTACTAATTATCTGTCTAAAGGCCCGGCCACACAGGAAGCGGACTGTCCGCCGCGGACAAGTATTTGGTCCGCGGCGGACTCTGTGGGCTGTTATTTTGCATTATCCTGGCCACACAGAAGGCGGCTGTCCGCGGCGGACAGGTCCAGACCGCGGCGGACAGAATGTTGTCCGCGGCGGACTCTGTGAACTGTAGAATTGAACTAAACTGGTCAAACAGAAGGTGACTCTGTTTGACTCGCGGACTGCCTTGTCCGCGGCGGACCCTGTGGGCTATAACATTGCATTAAACTGGTCACACAGAAGGCGACTGTCCGCGGCGGACAGATCCAGTCCGCCGCGGACAGATTTGAAGTTGTAATTTTCCACAGAGTTCGCGGCGGACTAGATACAACATAACCGACGAATCTACTGATCAATTGATAGATTTTCTTCTGAAATACGTTTTTCTTCATGACATGCGTAATTTCTGACTGCAAATATGAACAAAAAACAACTTATCTCAGGTTTCTGTCACTAACATCGTGTGACACTGTAACACTCCCAACTTTTCCGATTTATATAATATATATATATATATATATATTTTCTTTTTTGATACTCTTTTTACACTGATTACTCTTTTTACTGCCTTTTCTTTGAATGATTGAGAGTATAACAAACCTACTATATTTTTTTAAAAGGATTATAACGATAAGAGAATATGTCATAAGTTACATGTATTTATGATATTTTAATTAAATCAAATTACATCAATTAAGGTAATTGAAGCGAGCTTCTTACATTCAACGAAATATGCTCCGTGTCTGTCTGTGTGTCTGAAACGTACGACGATAACTTTAGTAAAAGTTAACCGATTTTGATGAAATTTGGTACACGTGTTCATTTTACCAATGCTCAGGACGAGTTCGTTGGACAAAGTTGTCTGCCCAAGCGTTCGCGCGCAACGCTCGCGTAAACGTGCGCATCAAAATTAAAATTAGAATTTTAGGACGGGAAAAAATTCTTACATTATCTACTCGATGAGACGAACATTTCTTTCTAATAACATTTTGTAGTAAAACCAAAAGCGACACCGCTATAAATTAATAAAGATGGTTAAAACACATATATAATATATATTACTATACGCTCGCTTCAATGATAGAGCCACGCGATGCCTAGTTTATTAATTGTTATTACCGTAATTATTGTAATTTAATATAATATATATGTTTTAACGATCTTTATTAATTTATAGCGGTGTCGCTGTTGGTTTTACTACAAAATGTTATTGGAAAAAAATGTTCGTCTCATCGAATAGATAAAGTTAATATTTTTTCCCGTCCTAAAATTCCAATTTTAATTTTGATGCATACGTTTACGCGGCGTTGCGCGCGAACTTTTGGACGGATCACGCTGTCCAACGAACTTAGCCTGAGTATTAGTAAGAGGAACATGTATACCAAATTTCAACTAAATCGGTCAACTATTACTTAAGTCTGTGCGTAACGTTTACGTGTCCGACAAACGTTACACACAGACAGACAGACAAGATGCATATTTCGTTGAATGTAAGAAGCTCGCTTGAGCTCGCTTCAATTAAGCAAGGGAGATTCAAGCGATGGTTAGAATGAACACGAGTTGCATTATACTCCGTGAAGGATGGTAGACAATTTGTCCGCGGCGGACAGTCCGCTTTCTGTGTGGGCACCCTGTCCGCGATGGACGGCGGACAACCTGTCCGCGGCGGACGGTCCGCTTTCTGTGTGACCAGGATAATGCAAAACAATAGCCCACAGAGTCCGCCGCGGACCAAATAACTGTCCGCCGCGGACAGTCCGCTTCCTATGTGGCCACCCCGGTCACACAGAAAGCGGACTGTCCGCCGCGGACAACCTGTCCGCCGCGGACAGTCCGCTTCCTGTGTGGCCGGGCCTTAATAGTTATCAGGGTTGTAGCACGTTGGTCGATTTTGTTTTATCTATATATTTCTACTGTTTTATTTGCTTGCGTTTAAATCTGTTTCTATAATTCTTAAACCTATTTGTTAAAATTAACCACTCTTAATGTTTGAATTTATTTTTAAATGGAAATAATGTTATGGGTTTATCGTAGGTTTGGGGGAAAACCATAAGCCATTATTCTGTAAATTGTTGGATGTCTTTCAACAATTAATTGATATTTACCTATTTTTCTTTTTTTTGAACTACCTTATATAAGTTTCTTATGAATTAATGAAGTGGAGAATGGTTTTTTTAATTAGTCTGTAATGTTAATTATTTAAAAGTTATGAGGAATCTATGTGACCTACTAATTGGAAAACTTTTTTTATAAAAAAATGATCCTACACTACACTGTGGCATTTCATTTTTTGTATTTTAGCTATTTTAGCTCTAGCAGTCCAAATACAAAACCTTGTTAGTTTCGGTGATATCTTGGGCTCCTTGACGAATATTAAACACGAAATATTATACTTTACAGTCTCTCATTTATTTTGTTCACACGTCGTTTTGAAAACTATCAGCTAGTTCAAAACTCTGTGTGAATGGAGAACGACGTATCGTATCGGTTTAAAATCCGCACCACCAAAAATACGTGATTGGAATGGGGGATCGCATTCATAACGCTCGTACGAACAGGTCGAGGAGGGGATGGAGATATCAGGTTATTTTACTCTTGTTCCAGTTGTTTGTTTTCGTGAGTTTCCGTTTCTTTTTTTTTAAACTGCAAAAACGAATTTAAACAAAAGTTAATACTATAAGAAACTGTAAAAACTTTTAATAACTTGTAAATAAAATGTAAAAATTCGCGGGTGCATTAGGTAACACAATAAAAAAAGTTTACTCGTGACGTCACCATTATGAGATATTGAAAAAAAATATTTCGATCACCTGTATTTTTTGTTGTGTGAACATGTATCGTTTTAAAAACGAATCGAATCCTAAATGCTTTTATAACGTAGTAATTGTTTTCATAATTCTGTTACAGTTACAGATAAGTGTCAAGAGTCATCTACTGTGTGGGAAATAACTTCACTGACTCATCAACTCATCACAGTACGACGGATTGAGTGAGTACATTATTTTAAAAACCATCTATAACCTACTACTACTTTCTTAATAGTATATAAATATAACTTGTAACTTGTATCCACTTATAATTATTTCTAATAATATTAATATAACTTTTATTTATATAATTGCTTGCTAATTTATTACATTTAATAATAAAAATATTTAAAAAGGCGATTTTCTGCAAAATCAAATTTATTTTTTATAAATGTTAGGGAAACTAGATTCTTTCGGGGATTAGATTTTTCCCGGGAAAGCAACTTAAATTTTGAATTATATTTGAATCAGATTTTCCCGGAAAGCGACTTAAATTTTGAATTATATTTGAATCAGATTTTCCCGGAAAGCGAAGTACATTAATTAATTAATTAAGTAATTAATCAGGCTTCTTCAAATTTATTGATACACACATAATTCTGTCAGATATTTTTATGTAATAATAATGTTTTTAAAATTAGCCCGGAATTTATCATTCTTTTAAAATAAAACTAACTAAAGTAATAAACGTATATACCCGAAGATGAAGGTGAATTTATATTTTAAAATAAACATTCTTTTAAACTCAAGAAATATTCTGTAGTAGGCTCGTAGGTTTGAAGATAAATAAAATTGGAAGTAGCTACTAAAAGAAAACCTATGTCACTCCGTGTTGGAATACAATGGTTTACAACCTATTATAGATATATATTAACAGAGAGGGAAGGAAGGGAAAAGAGAGAGAGAGTGTTAGCGAGTGAGTAAGAGAACTAGATAAGGTTTGATAGAGATAGAGTTTAGAATTAGAGATCTGAAGTTAGAAATATGCATGGGGATTGTTGGTGAAATTGTTCTGTAAAGGGGGTACACTGAAGGGAAGAGGTGGGATAAAGTGCGCAGGAAACCTCCCCCCGGGCTGAATGGAAACCCAATTCGTTTTACCTCCCCAATCCCTCCCCCTTCGGGGGTAAAATTACGACTCTACCTCATTCCTAGCCCAGAGCTGAACAAGAGAAATGTAACATTGTGACAAGTTTAACACATGAAAATGTTACCGGGCTATATATTTCAACATTTTACCCCACAAAACAGACCCCCGCCTTTTCCTAAACCTCTTCTATAGATATATATTATCGAGTTTTGAGCTTTTTCACCTAACTATTTTTTCCTCCTTGTTGGACCAGTCGGCCCGCCCACTGATATACTATTCTCACCACCACTCTCAAAAATGTAATATGGTGGAAACGGCTTGGTAGTTCGGGAGGTTTCAATAATACAAAGGGATTTCTAGGTTTAAGAATAAAGCTGTAAATAGCAGTTGGGATTCAGCTATAACGGAGGCTAGGCTTACACAGTTTATGTTTGCCGTAGGTCATAACACAGCTTTATTACAGTTGAATACTAAAATACATCGTTTTACAATAGCTTTTTATCACCTACGTAGTCACTGACAGCTAGTCTTGACCTCTGAAATCAGGAAATGGTGAAATCTTAAAGCAGCAAGGAAACTTCCATGCCAAACAATTTTTTTTATTCTATTTTTGTCTTTTTAGGGTTTCGAGGTAGTCCTAGAAACCCTTAACCCTTATGCTTTTGGTAGTTCGTCCGTCGCATCTTTTAGTATATCTCCCGACCTACTACAGCTATAGACTTGAAATTAGGTATAAAAGTTAAACTTTTTTTGCCCAAAAAAAGAAAAACTATAGCGGACTGAAACACTCCAAATTTCTGCGATCAATTGCGTGTAGATTGCAATATTTTATAGTATTTGTAATTTTCAAGTTGGGCATCATTTCAAAGGTATTGAAATGTAGATTTGGAATCATCGATATGAAAAAGCAATTAAAATTCTAGATGTTCTGAAAAAAAAAAGTTATTAAAGCCCTTAAGTTATTAAGCCGTACCTAAAAAATGTTGAATTTTGAGTGTGAAAATCGAAAATCTTGTGCTAAATCTAAATCAACTAGATCTTTAAAAGAAAAGTTGTGATTGGATCTTTTTTCATAGTTTTTTTTCTCAGTCTTGCCATTAGCTACAGTCTTATAGCGACGCAGTGTGTAACGAATGGTTTGAAGAATGTCGAGGATTAGATTTATGTTGTTCTTGTTGGTTGATGATAATATTTAGTTTACTTTGGTAGAGTCTAAGTTGTTACTAAGTTTGCTTTTAAGTTCTCAGATATATTTGAAGTAGTTAGAAGTTTGACATCAGCTTTCTAAGTTTCTTTTAGAAAGCTCTCAACGTAGATCTACTAATCCAGGGGTTGCTGCTAAAAGCCAAAAAAAAAAAAAATAAATAAAGAATAGTTAATCTTGGTTCAGAAGCTTAAGGTGAAAACTGATAGTTATCAGTGCTTAATGGTACTTTTAGTTATTATTATTATATAGTTCTTTTCCTTTTTGTACAATAGTTTTTTGGGCACTTGCTGATTGACACATCATTTAGAAATCTCAAAATTTGAAGTTGCTTCCTTGAAAAAATAGAAAATTCTCAGATTTAAATGTACATATATATATATTTTTTTTAAGACGCTGTTTTGACGGTTTTAAATAACTAATTTTAAAATAGTCAATATATTTAACATAGGGCTATTTCAATTACAAATGTTTTTCAGAACGATCTTCGGAAAGCTCAGAAGCAAACTTCTTGCATACGAGTCTGCAAGACAGTGAGACATTTTTATGTAACGCTTTTACTGTCGTTTTTAGTGTTGTTTTTTTGGTGTCGTTTTTTGGTAACGCTTTTCGAGTTTATGTGCCAAAGTAAAGACATGAAAATGTCAAAAAATTCGAGGGTGCAGATTATTGTGTTTGTAAATTAGGAATTAAATCGACCATATGTTGTGCACGAAGAAATAAAGTGATTTTCTTCTTTTCCAGTTTATTAAGAAGTAATCTTTTAGCTTCTTCACCCATATTTTTATAATAAATGCAAAAAATTATAGTATAACAAAAATAAAAAATATAAAAGTAAAAAAAAAATTTTATGTATGAAAGTTTATTAGGAATAAAATTCTAAGCGTTGTGGCGTTTGTCCGGTGCAAATCAGAGCAGTAGAACAGAAATTGTAATTGGGGGCCTGGGGTGCCGCTGGGGCGCGCGAGCGACTCTTGGAACGGTAGAGAGGAGCGAAGAGAGTGAGACTTGGGGCAGGTAGGCGATCGGGAGGGGAGGGGTGTGCAGGGCCTACCGAGCGTGGTAGGGGGACCCTACCTAGAGCGGGCAGGTTTGATTACACACCTCCGTGTAACGCTTTTTTTTAGTAACGCTTTTCGAGTTCATGTGCCATAGCCATGACATGAAAATATCAAAATCTAGTTTACCAGATAATGATGAATAATGGTATGAATTGTTTGAAAAGGTCTATAAATACAAAATAGCATTTCTCTAGTCAGGGGCGGATCCAGGGGGGGGGGGGGGGGGGGGCGACCGCCCTGGGCCCCGCGCCTTGGAGGGCCCCGCGCCATAGAAAATTAAAATAAAATACTTATACTTTACAGGCAAATTTATAGTTCCTAGTAAAGATTGTCCGCGGGGCCCCGAGCCATTTACAAAACATAAATATTAGAATTATAAAATTCAGTCGAATTTAGTTTTCATGGTAGAGCCTAATACCTAACTACCATTTCGCGGGGCCCCTCGTTATAAAAAAGTCAAATACGTGTTATAATATATAGATTAATTTTTTTTATGTTTAAGATAGCCCGCGGGGCCCCGCACAATATAAAATTAAGTGAGTTAACGTCCTAGTGTTTTCCCACCCTCCCCCTTTTCAAAATGATGACGATTTTGTTATTTATTCTGTGGGGTAAATCTTCATTATATGCCCCACCTATATCTAAACGTCCAATTTAAGTCTTTTTTTTCAAACGGTCCCTTCTTACATTACAAAAACGATTTCGGTTGTAGCATTTCGATATATTCAATTTTTTTTTAATTTTAGGGAAAAGTATGGAAGGTTATGGTAAGGTTAGGTTGAGTTTAGTACTTTTTGACCTGACCTAACAATAACCTTCTATTATTACCCTATAAAACGTGACATTTCGTGTATTTTTTTTAAAACAAATAAATAAATCACTGAATTTATCGAGATACTACATAACCTTAATCGTTTAACAATGTACAGAGATAAGTAAAAAAGGCAAATCCTGTAAAAAGGAATAGTAAAAAAAACTAAGTATATCGAACAGTACGAAATAATTGGGCCAATTAGTGCAGTTTTATACCAATTGATGTCAAAGAGAAACTTCACCTCAGAGATGCATAAAAACGCTGTTTTGAGAGGTCATATTTACAAAATTTTCCGGGGGAGGACCCCCGGACCCCCCTTAAAATGTGTCTGAAAATTAAACTAAAAACTCAGCACTAAAATGAAAAGTTATAAGCTGAGAATATGAATTCTGGGAGTAAATTTAAAGTGCTCGAGTGCAGATTTCAAATTGTAGGACTGATCTCAAATAACACAGCTTAACTTTGTATTTACAATGGTAATTTAACCATAAAACCCAAAATATCATGAAGAAGAATAAATAGTTAAGTATAACACAGCTTAATTATTACAATAAAAATGTTTCTTTTCGATTACGTTTGCAAAGAAAATGATGATTAGTTGAAAACTATATAATTTGAGGGGTTTATGTTCAAATAATATGTTCGATTAAAATCATGAGCAGAATTGTAATTATTTTAAAAGTTTTGAATTATTTTGAGAGCAAAAACGTTTGACTGGCCCTAAGTGAAGGGAATTAGCCGTAAAATAGGATCAAGTCATAAGTGGTCTATTATTAAGTTACTTTATTGTTTTTTATCACCAATCCCCGCTCTATCCTATGGGGCCCCGCTATTTTGTCTCGCCCAGGGCCCCGCAAGATCTAGATCCGCCACTGTCTCTAGTTATAAAAATGAAAACACCACTTTCAACGTTTCAACCAGTTTTATTTTTCTCGACAGAGAATAATCATTTTTATCATAGAAATTTGAAAATGCTATGTTGAGAGCTGTCATTAAAAAATCAAAGAAATAGTATCTTATTAAGCTTAGCCCCCCCCCCCCCCAAAAAAAAGGCGTAGACCTCTCTGTTATGTACAATACACAGAAAGTTGGTACATGTGACAAATACAATATACACATAGTCACAACATACATGCTAAGTACATTGTGCACAAGGTTACGACACGCTAAGTACAATATAAACAACATACGCTAAGTACAACGTACACAAGACACAAAGTTACAGCATATAGCCTAGTATACGTAGTCTTAAGTATAATTCATGCAGTATATTGTATGTTCAATTTAACAAAATTATTTGTAAACACTAACCCCGCACCATCCATTTTATAATTTTGTAGTTATACAAACCGTTTAAATTCGGGACAAGGTATCATTAACGTCAGAGAAAATCATTCTCCTGTGTAGCTTAGTTGGTAGAGCGCTATACTGGAAATATAGAGGCCTGTGGTTCAAATCCCAGCGCTGGAGTGTATTTTTCTCTGTCTGTTTCCCGTAGTTAATAATAATTATAATTTGATTTAAATTAAAAAAAAAAAAAAAAAAAAAATACAAACCATTTGTTAGACCCAGGCCCTTCACGAGCTGTTTATCAAAAAATATGACAGAAGAATAAATGATTGAGCCAAATTGAAATTGAACAAGTGAAGTGAGCTCTTCATTTCAGAGGCCTAGGTATTAGGCCTCTGTTTGTTTATTTGTTTATCTAACGATATCTGATGTAAAAATTGATCTATTTGAACGAAATTCAGCACACAGATGCACCAATTCAAATTTACATTGACCACAGTGTAGTTTTTGGAAATATCACACTTGATATGTTTAAGATATCCGCCAATATGGCGGAAGACGAAAATGAAAATTAATCAGCATGGCATTTTATAAGTAACATCGTTTTAACATGTTATAACATGCTAAGAGTAGGAAAGTAATATGTAACTATTGAAATTTCTAACCTAATATTTTAAAAATGGTGGCCAATATAGACGAATAAAAAAAGATTTTAGTCAGCATTTCATTGTATATCGTTTTAAAGGTATATAAGTGTAGGAAAAGATTAATTTTCATTTTTTAGCCAGCATTATGAAAACAAGTATGGCCGAAATAAGGGCGTTGAAAGAAAAGTTTATGAATATATATCATTTTATAGCTCTTTTAGATAGATTAGGAATATACTTTTTTCCCCCGAAGTTTATTTCCTGGTAGTCAAAGTGATAATAGAGCACAATTCTGGGCGAGTTCTTTATGTACCGCATCACTTATATGTATTATTTAAATATAAACAAAATTATGTGATAAAAAATATAAATTTATATGACTCAGAAGAAAAATAAATATCTTTATTAACTATAAAATATAATAATTATCACTTCGTGTCGCCCATTATTTCAATAGAAGTGAAATGTGATGTTAAGTCTTGGCTCTTTGTTGACTGGTGCGCCACATTTCATAATTTACTTTATAATAAATAAAGCTAAATGATAATTTGAAGTTGTATACAAATTTACTGAATACAAATTTATTGATCTTTATCTGTAATCTAGCAGTTATTAGGTTTTAAAAATATAATATAAATAGTCTAAAATACAATTCATCTCAATTAGCCATATTGATATACTAATACATAAACTGCTACGAAAGCACGCAATATTGTTGTGATAAAAATCAGTCAACAAACTCGAAAATTTAGAGAAACCTATATTTTTTTTTATTATATTGTGTTTATTACTGTTGATTTTATAATGCCAATAACTTATTTATTTGTCACGCCATTTAATTTATATATAATGTGTCTTTTAAAGAAGGGCTCTTATATAACCTATTATGGTGAATAGAATGTATTAATAATTAATAATATACCAAATATCGTAAAAAAAATGTTTCATAATATTATAAAACGTTCTAAATGTATTATATAAGTTCAAATTTAAGCCGTCCTGAAAATATGGCTCAATGAAAATTGTGGCCCCAGCCACAAATTTAACAGCGTAGTTGTCTTGCAGAGTGCTCAAATTAAACTGAGTGATCCAAAAAACTTACAATTTTGAATTAAATATTTTTTATTTTGTATTCTACTTAAATATCAATAAATGTTACAAGTTGGGATTTCGGGAAACATCTAGTTTCCGAGATGTTGAATAAATATCTATGTGAACTTTACTGGACATCGAAGCCGGTCCATGTAAACTTATATATCTCAAAAACTACTTGTCCGATTTTTATGAAATTTGGATGGTAGGTCATAATTAGTCACACAAATTGGTAGACTATTTTAATATTTTAGGATTAGAATTCAGTATCATAATGTTTATACGACAGTTTTGTCCTAGTCTGATGCTTTTAAAATTGTTTTTAGTAACAAATTACCTTTCGTTTTCGAAATTCGATTAAATAAACGAATTTCGCTTACACGAAACAAAAACCCTAAACAGAAAATAATGATCCGTATTGTTCTGGGAACATATTGGAACATTAAAAAAAATAAAAAAGGCGAAGAAATTAAAATTTAATAAATGTTAGGACAATTCAAAACAAATAATAAATTATTTAAAATTATTGAATTATAAAAACCTTAAATAGTGGTTTTATTATAAATGCAGTAATAACTGAAACACGCTACAATTTAGTAATAATAGACAACATATATTTTAAATGTATTACTTCCTCGAAACTCAGCATTATAAGCGTCTGAATTGTTTATCACCTCGTACTCTCATACACACATACATTCACATACATATTACATAAATGTATTGTTTGCTGCCACAGCCTATAAAATCGAATTCTATGGGGCTCCACCCTGTGGAAGGCTCTGGCCTCCTCAACAACTCCTCTCCAATCGTTTCTGTCCTGAGCCCACGGACGGCGCCAACCAAGGACAACTAAAGTTAATCTCCACTAATCATCGAGTTAAATAGCTTAAAATATTTTTTGGAGGACCATCCTCTCGGACCTTCTTAGAAGTTCTTCTACAGTAGAAACCAAGGTGCATGTGTCTGAGGCATATGTCACCACTGAAAACAGTTCTGTTCACACTTAATAATGGCTTCAATCCTTAAAAATCTTCCTGAAAGAGCAAAGAGCCCTCGTTTTACTTATATTTTTAACTCTGTCCTTCGTACCACATACTTCCCAACCCGTTGGAAACGGCCTCTTGTCATAATAATATAATATATTATATATATATATATATATATATATATATATATATAATAAATATATAATAACTTGACTATAGGTCTAAACTCACATTAAACAAAAAACTAACTGTCTATAACACTATTTTAAAACCCATCTGGACCTACGGACTTAAACTGTAGGGAACTACCAATCCTTCTAACGCCTACAAAAAGCCAATGACTTCAATCAATTTTTCTTCAAGATCACCAACGCCCCATCCTATGTAACCAACCTAACAATCCACAATGACCTGAGTGTTTCGTGCTTTTCGTCCACGATCTTGCATCTTTTCGCCAGAAATCCTTCCACTCCAGTTTCCTCCCTCATCCTATTCCCCTTAATTAAAATCTACCCTCTATCACACTGCTAGATAGACAGACTGCTTAAGCGTAAACGGCCACGTGACCTATTGCAATAATGTAACATTTATTGCATTCTATAAACAAAAATTGTGAGTGTCACTGAGTGAACTTACTCACACCAAGAGATTTGAGTTCTATTGTTTTTATTATTATTATTTTTAATCTTATTATTATTATTATTATATCTTATAATTGTAAGTATCCTTATGAAAATGTTTTTTAATATTATTATTTAATTACTGTTGTATTCCAAATATACAGTCGCTTATTACAAATGCAAAAAAATGTAGTTGTGACGAAAAAAAAGAAAAAATACAAGTTTGGCGAATATTAAACATCTGGTCTGTGGTAGCTCTGAGTTCCTTCGAAAACCGCACTGGCATTCCCTTACTACATTTTCTATTATTGGATTGACGCGACAAGCCAAAACACGCCAAAAACACCAAGGGTTATTTTATAAGGAGTGTTTAGCAGAGTAATCTCTCGATTGCTTTAATAGTCTGCCTCGCCTCCTTCTTTGTGCATAGGGCAAATAACTCTCACCAGCCATTCTTCCGGATTTTTTTCTGTTTGCTGTACATCCTGGATTATTGCCAATAGTATCTCTTCCAATATATCTCCTCCATATTTCCTTAATTCTTCTGGTATATTACCAATGCCTGGGGATTTGTTATTATCCCTGAAGTTGTTGTTGAAGTCACTGACAGCTTGTCACACCTCTTCCTTACTTGGAATAACACTCCACTTAAATTGAAATAACTTTAATGTCAAAGCAGCTTTCAGCATTCAAATGGTCTCTTCTATTTTCCTTATTCATCCCTAGCGGCCCTATGTTTCCGCCAGTTGGGCACCACTTCCGGCCATGACCTCCTGGTTTTAGCTGGTGCTGGTGGGTTATAACTTCCAGCCCTTTTAGTTACGTCAATGGGGATACCACTCATTGACACACCCCTTGTTTTCCCAATACTGCGTGGGCTACTGCTTCCGGCCGATCCATACACCCTTCCGCTAGTGGGTTACCACTGCTAGCCTTTTGGTATCGCTATTTGGGTTACCACCTCCTAGAACTTCTGCTTGCCCTTTTCCGTCATTCGGTTACCACGGATGATCATTTACCCAATACCGCCTAGGGGTTACCACTCCTATTCTAAACCTGGTCTTGAGCTTTCGTCAGTCAGGTAACTACATCCAGCCCTTTCCTATGACCACATTCCGGCATCCGGACACTACGGATGACCTCATGACCATTTCCGCTGAGGGGGCACCACTCTCAGCCTACTCCCATTTGACCACTACTGATAAAAGGGAACCTCTCTTAGGGTAAACGCATGCCGAAGAGGTTGAAGGTGATGCTCGCGGTGGAGGTGGCAGCACATACCGGAAAGGTTTACCTCGCTGTTCTCATATTTTTATCGATCACTATACGGACTCCTGTAGAACAATATAATCTTTGTTCCGTGCTCTAATTTTTCAATATGGCCTATGACAGTATTAATGAGAGTCATGAAATTTGCTCCAAGATAAGTTTCACAAAAAATAGGTCTATAGTAAAAAAATCCCGTAATGGCGGATAAATCTGTTGAAACCTGTGAATTTCGAGTCCGGTTTGGTATCGTACTTAGGTAGCGTGATTTTTTCCGTCGCAAATACTTCGTGTTTGTGGGAGCCTTAAAGCTGAATATAATGAGCTAGAAAACACAAATAAGTTTTCTATGTATTGTTTAAAACTACATTCATATATTATTTAATCTCTCTTGGATCCTGAAAATAAAATTAATCATGAATATTAGTTGAGCAGATAATCATTTAACCAAAACAATAATTGCAATGTATTACCTAAAATGTATTAATTTAGACTCAAATAATAATCAATATTTATAGAGGTAACGCAGGCCTCCTCGGCATGCGTTACAAAGAGAAAGTGGTGACCGTGACTTCGTCTGACAGGCGACGCGATCCCCCTGTAGTGCGCACGCGTACCCCGTTTAGGCCCGTGCGACATGTGCCAGCATTATTTACTTTTGAGCAGATTTCCCTGATTATTCGTTTAGTTTACCAGTACCAGTGTTATACCTTTCAGTAACTGGGCTACCCCTACTAATATTGCTTTTCGCAATTCTTTGATTATGTAATCCTAACCATCCTGTGATCACACAGCTTGTGACATCATTGATATCTGATTTATGTTTCGTTATCAATTAGAATTAGAACATGCTTACAGGCTTGCTTTACTTAGGCAAAAAGGCTTTTTTGGTCCGCAGGATTTTTTCGGCATGGTTCGCCTTCTGGGTCAATAAGAGTCTTCGCTTTGTAGCATTTTTCTGACCCCGTTATCCGGGGTGAACACCCCTATAGCGGATGCTAGCTCTAATCTATGTTGTGCCTCTTTGCTCACTTGTCGCATACAAAGAGGGTATGCTCTGCGTCATCGGGGACCTCTACTGCCTTTACTCCTAGGCTGTGTCTGTAAAGGCATTCGCCCAGTGCCGCTTTTCCCATTTTCGCCTGGTAGGACCTGAAGTAACCATGTTCACTCAAGAATTGAGTGAAGTAGTATTCAATCTTGCCATGACTCCAGTCTATCGAATAGGTCCGATCTTTGATGAGCGTCGCCGTCCAGAAGGACGGCGACGAGGGGGGCAGAAAGAAGCCCCCCTCGTTTCTTTGTCCCAAGACTGTTGCCACGAGCCCTTTCTTCTCGGGTCGCTACATCCTTGTCTTTCTCTCTTTTACGTAGAAATCTACCGGAATGACCTTTGACTATGACGGGCTGGCTTGAGACCTTTATATATACGGAGGCGACCCTTAGCATGCTTTGCCTCTGTTCAGAGGCTAGTGTGTTCCAGTGACACTTCTTGCTTAGTGCGTCCGCTCAAACTTCCAAATTATTGTTGTATAAAAGTAAAATTTGGCTAATTCATATTGTACGTGCCAGAGAAATTTCCTAAAGGGTGGTTAGAGGTGGTTACAGGTGAATAGAGGTGGTTAGAGATGGCTCTAAATCTCGGCCTGGCACGTACAATATGAATTTACCTAGAATTTAGTATATTATTTATATTTAGGTAATTATAATTATTGTCAAATAAATTTCTTTTTATTTACGGATTTTTACCTTCTCATATACATAGTAAATGTAAATAAATAGTATTGTGATGGAAAATACAGACCCCTGAGTCAAAAAAGTGTTGTTTTTTCTAATAGTGGGCTGTGTATTTTGTCTGTATTCTTTAGTCTTTGTAGACGCGTGTAACCTAAACTTCTGGGCCGATTTAGATCAAATTTGGCATATACAAGTTTTAAAACAATTATACACTGAGAGGAGAATTATACACTAGAAATTAATTTTAGCTCTAAATTTAGAGGGGGGGGGGCCCTGCGGGATCGACTATTTCGATTAAAAAAATTCTAAATGGAGTCGATTTAACTACAAATCTGATCATAAAAGTTGCTTTTCCAGAAAAAAATCTAGTTCCTAAGAACATGGCTATAAAATCGGACGGTGAGGGGCTGGGATCGAATCCAACCGGGGAAGAGTTATTTTTATGGCAAATTTTGATAAAATGTTTAATGATAATTAAATATAATCACGAAAATTTGAAACAACTAACAAATGGAAAACAATGAACCTAGTAATTATGTATTCGTATATAAGAAAGTTTATTTCAAGTTGTATCGGACAGATTCTTTGTAATTGTTAAGACCAATAGGAGATATTTAAAAATATATCTATATATTTAGTTACAACTGATGCTTACTAATGACCTATATTTTAGGCGTTAGGTCCTCTTAAAATGTTTTTTTATTTATTTGTAAACTGGGTTCTTTCAGTTAAGAATAATTTAAATTCTTAAAAATTCGGAATAAAATCACTTGACCATTCCCATCTTTGTTCGAATTGTGCAATCGTTTTTTTTAATTGTTGATGTTGTATTTGGTTGTAAGTTCAGGTGAAGAATTGTTGTTAGAGTTGTTTGATTATTGTCTATTGGTCTCGAGGAAACTATGAGAATGATTGATTGGCTAAGTGTTGTGTTAGTCTAGAGACAGGTTGAGACGAGGCTGTGCAGAGTACAGGTGTAAGGGTGAAGGGAGGAGGTAAGGGTGGGTTACAGGGTAATGGGTCAGCAGTGCAATAACCAACCCTCTTCTACATTACCTACTGACATACCAGCCTACTCGCCATTTATATTTCTTATTTCACTTACAAATTTTGGACGGATGGAGACCTGCTTCGATCTTCGACAATTGATATTGTATTAAGATTTTGATGAAAGGGTTGTATTTTTCTCGGGGCGTCGAATCTTAATAAAATATAATATTTGCGGGTGCGGGGTGGTCGGCGGGTCGAGGCGTGCGCAGAGAGAAGAGGCCGAGGGGAGTGGGGTATTGATTGGCGGCCGGCCTAGAACCGGGCTCCGAGTATGGGAGTCTTGTTCGAGAAGGGCACGGGGACGACCGGGTGATGCCGGGCAGCTAGTGATCCGCTAGTCACTCTATCCCTGGGATGTTGGGAGGATGTCCACTTGCGTGGAAAAATGCCCCCCGGAGCCTTCGCCTTCCCCGAGCCAAGACCCCTGCCTCATCGAGAGGAAATGGTGGTGCTTCCTGCTGTCCTCGATATTCACCTTCTTGGCCGGCCTCCTGGTCGTGTTGCTATGGAGGGTGTTCGCCTTCCTATGCTGCCGCAAGGAGGCGGAACCGGACCTCAAGCAACAGAAAGAGCAGAAGGGACGGCAGAACAAACAGGAGTTCGAAGGAACTTTCATGACCGAGGCCAAGGACTGGGCTGGGGAACTTATCTCTGGACAGACGACTACTGGCAGGATCCTCGTAAGTACTTTAAAACCTTACATTAAATCTGTGTAATTAGTCGTTAAATGTATACAACATCCTAACCTATCTCTGCTATCCTACTCAGTAAGGAAGAGGGTGAATCAAGCTTACAACCTTCGAAATGCGCTCAAAACAGAAAAAAAAACATTTTTGTCGCTGTAAATGAACGTTAAGTTTGAACAATGTACACATGAGTTGCGCAGTCATCAATAAGACTTCTTAATGTTTGTAGAAAACTAAATTAGTTTATTATTCTCAAGATGAATTGAACCTTTGGCAAACATTAATATTCAAATGTAATCTAACCTCAAGACCTTTTTTGATTTTTCAAGCCATTCTATCATAATTGAATTCGATACACTGATTTAACTTTTTCTATGAATCGACTAATTTAAAATTGAAAAGAAGATTAAAAATGTTTTGGATCTCCCAATAAGGTTTTGAGCTTATTTTTACCGTTCTACCATATTTACGTGCTATCATATGGAATCGGACGAATACTTTCTCTTTCTAACGGTCAAAATTCTTGGTCTTTCAAAGTGACAATGATGATAAGATTTTGAGTTAAAAAACAATACTGTAACCAACCCTTTATTTTAGGTTAGTTTTAATTGTTGCTATTCGAATTCTTGGGTTGTTGGACCAAAATTATCTTTTGTTAATATTGAAAAAAATTCTTCTTTTAGTTCCAAATCTTCCCTAAAGACGAAGAATCTGAATTTTAGATCTTCTTATTAAAAATTGTAAAATCTTGTATTTTAAACTTCTTTAATTCTTGGTCTACCGAGATACTATAAAATATGCTACTTATTATTACTATTTTACTATTTAATAACAAGATATAAATAAATTAATTTTATTATTTACTTTTTGCTGTTAAGGAGACCATCGACCTTTTCTTATTACGGAAAGAATACCAACAAAATACGTTTGAAATTTAAATAATTATTTGAAAATGTGTTGTATTGATTACCCAGTAAATAGGAAATGTATTTTCCCCAATATGCTCTGCTTTTAATTGTGACGCTGTTGTCAATCAGCCATCTTGAATATCAAAATTGGCTCGGATCTAACTTTGCCTCCTTATCAACCGGTCACCGACCTGTGAATACAATAGTGCCTTATAATGTGTGTTATATCAACTATTAATCAACTTGTACATTTTAGAGGTGTTTAAAGTTAATTTTCAGCTTGACGTT
Source organism: Gerris lacustris (assembly GCA_951217055.1). NCBI lineage: Eukaryota > Metazoa > Arthropoda > Insecta > Hemiptera > Gerridae > Gerris > Gerris lacustris. The sequence continues at coordinate 36,417,635 of OX578281.1, forward strand.
TTTCTTAAAATTTTAATTTAACAATTATTTCATGTTATCATCTAGGTCGCATTTCAATAATATTATTGATTTATCTATTGGCAATTATGCTGCAAAATTATTCATATTAATAAACTTTAAACTTTTACTAAATTAAGTACTAAAAATAAATTAAAATGTAAATTACACGGTTGCCACTGATAAATATGTATATTTATTATACAATTAAAGTTGTCCAAATCTAATCTGAATAATTCGGGTTGACTATAAACCTATCAAATTTTAAATAAATTATATTTATTTTTACATGCAACCGGATGTTAAAGTAAAGTTATTTAATGAAAAACTAAGATCTGTTTCAACGTCTTTTTATTATTATGATTTCTAAGAATTTCTATTCTCCAGATATTTTATGTTGAAGTAAAGTTATTTAATGTTAGCTAAGAGCTGTTTAAGCGTCTTTTTATCGTTATGATTTTTAAGAATTAATATTGACCGGGTGTTATATTTTAAAATAAAGTTATTTAACGACAAACTAAGATCTATTTTAGTGTCTTTCTATCATTCTAATTTCTAGGCATTATGTAGTAGAAATATTCACCAGTTGTGTGTTTGTTGGGGTAAAGTTATTTGTGGGCAAAAGTACACGAACAAAGTATCTATTCAATGTCTGTTTTATATTATATAGTATTAGGTATTGTGTGACCTTATGATTAACTCGATGAGGTTCATTAGAGTAGAAGTTATTTTTCCGTCCTAAAATTATTTGTGGGAAATATGTAACACGGACAAAGAGCTGTTATAGTTACCTCCCGATTACTCTTTCTATTCCGAAGATGGCTGTATTTTAATTTTAGACGAAGTTATATGTTGAAATATGAAATATGATAATAATTTCTTAAATTCTTAAAAGGCAATTTATCGTAACCGATCTTTTTTTTTACTTAGATTCACCTTTATTTTGTTTGGTGCATGAAAAGTTATTAAGAAATACATGTTTTTTAATTTATATTTTACTTATAGAAAAATTATTTTGGAATTTTCGATATAAAAGTTTTGACGGATTTACTTTCTTCAACCATTCTCGCGATTTAACAATTATTTTTAGTTTGTGTATCAACACTTAAGTTTAAAATATATTTAAGATCGATCTGATTTTAATTTATGTTTCCCTTTCTGCTCTTTCACAATAGAATAAACGATGGCATAGGATTTTGGATTTAGAAGGGTTAACGCATTTATTCGTTTCCAATACATTTCCAGATTTATTCCTCCCTGAACTCGTTTTATTTATTTCCAGCCTAGTTTCATGCAAATTCGTTCATATGTAAATGTTATTCATACCTTAGGAACTTCATGAAAATCAAGTGAAATGAATTAAAATTCTGTGAAAAGATCAACAGATATATTTTTAAATAAATATTTGTTGTCACTATTCACGATAACATGACAACAGATGACAAACATGAAAGTAAAATGAGTAGATCCGATGAATTTGAAAAATGTTGCCACAACGCAAATTAGTTGCTTTTATTTATAAGAGCGAGATAGCTATGTGTGATACGAACCAACTAGTTTAACCAATAAATTTAATTTGCTCTGTTAAAAGGAAACTTCTTATATATAACTTCTTATTAATTTAATTACTATAATACCAATAAAAATTAACTTAATCTCGAAAAGTCTCAATAGAATAAAAAGAGTTATAAAAATACACTTCTTCCGCTTTGAAAAATTCATAAATAAAGTTTAATTTTTCGGCCGATAAACCCGTTTTTCTTTTTAAACTTTATATTTTTATTTATTTTTGTATAGTTTTTTTATGTTTTTTTTTTTAAAGTAACTGAGTTGTCCTATATACCTGAAATGTTTGCACTTTTATAGTTATTTATCTATTAAAACAATAAGAAAAAGTTATATCTCGAATCCCCTTTGGATGGCCAAAGTAGTGCTTTTTAAAAAATTACATTTCAACATAAAATATTGATCCTTTAAACGGATTTTCTTGTCGGAAAAATCCATTAACCTTTTCTTTTTCTTTTTCTTTTTCTTTTTTATTGTTCTTTAGCCACTATTTTTTTAATTTTTTTAATTTATTTATTTTTTAACTTTTTTCTAGTTGACTCTGTGGGAACTTTTATAGTGGATTTCTAGTTAAAATCTCAGAGAGTTAAAACGTTTAGCTTTGTTGAATCATGTTTCCCTCCCCGTATATATATAAAAGTAAAGTGGCCCATCCCTCTGTTCTATAATAACATATAATATTGTGTTAATAAGAACGGTATAGTTACCGAAAAAATATATATTTAAATTAAATAAACAGGGTTATCCCATAAAGAACACTGCGGCACTCTTTGAGTTTTGTACTCTATTTCATTGCAGATTTAATATGACCTGAGTGTGTATATGAAAATTAGGCAAAGGAATAGTCTTTGCCTTATTAGTTAAATAGACTAAGGGATATTATCACTTTTATTTACAGAAGTGTGATATTCCTTTGTCACAAAGTACTTAGGCCTAAATATCCCTGAGTCTTAATGCTTACGGGGTACTCAACTAAAGTTTTACCTCATGACTCCTATATTTTACTTTGGTACTCCTCTCTTAGGGGGGTACGAAACTAAGAGAATACCAACATTGCTTTTTCTATGTTGCTGCCCTATTAATGGCATTAATGACGATTACGTCAGTATTGATTAATTTTTTGTTTTTTTGTTAAATGCTCGCAAATCAGAAATTTAGTTTTGATATTTATTGTTTCTAAATTTCAGTGTTATCAAAATTATATTTTTCTTTTCGGATTAATAAGACAAAAGAAAAGGAAAGAAAAAATACATTTTTTGAAACACTACAAATGTGTACTATCCAATAATTATTGTAATTTGTAAAGAAGAAAAAGAGATGCAATAAAAAAAGTATAAAAGCGGCAATACACGAAGAGGAAATCTTTAAGGTTTAGACTGAACAGTCCTGACCAGAAGCAATTCCTGTAACGTGTGAGGAGGAGGCCTTGAGGCCTCCACCTTGATGCCGGAACTACGCAGTCAGATGCAGCGTGTACCGTTTTGAGTTAACGACAGTTGCAGTGTTTCCACTTGCCTCAATCAATTTTCCCCTCACCTTTAACCAGATTTCCCCTTTTTCCTCTCACATTATTTTAAGTTTCCCCTCATTTCCCCCCTCGCCTTTAAAATGTTTTTATACCACTTTACGAGAAGTTTTTTTTACAAATTGTAAGCATTGTTTGATAGAGAACATTATGTAAGCAATATTAGTCTATAATAATAATACACATTAGTATTATCTTCATAAAGAATAACAGAGAAGGGGATGCCCAAAGGCTATAATTTTATTAGTACTAGAAAGGGCAGATGATTCAGAAGTCAACAATAATTTATTTATTTATTTAACTAATTAATTTAACTAATTTTACATTTAACAAATATTTAATATATATAGGGGGCAAATATTGGAGTTATAAAAAATGTTTGAAGTAAATTAATATTATTTTTTGCCATAGATTAAAATCTTCTATCAAACCCTTGAATAAGAAAAATAATGTTAACATAATAATCAGAGATCAGAGTGAATAACAACAAGATAACAAAAAAAAAAAAAAAAAAAAAACAGATTATATTTTGAATACTAATCTCGGTCTCGGTCTGTGTACAAATACCCAGATTAATTTACTTACCTTAAACCTAACAAGTAAATAACAGCGGTTCATGTGTAACTTATTTAAATTCCGTACAACTAGTACACATTATGACAAACTGATAAATTAAAATTGTACAATTTTTATTTTTATTCTTTATTTTTTTTATTTTTTTTTATTTATGAAATAAATAAAAGGTTGTTTCCAATAGATGTCTATTTTCCCCTCATTTTCCCCCTTTTTTATTCTTCCCCTTTTTCCTCCCTCAAGATGCTTGTTTTCCCCTCAAAAGGGGAATTTCCCCTCAATGTGGAAACACTGGACAGTTGGCTTCGAGGATTTTTAAAGTTTGTGCTGTGAAAGGCGAACCCTCACCTTTCTTTTTTAGAAAAAAATCCCCAAGGAAATCCCTGAGGCTTTTTCCTCAAGGAAATCCTCCCGTGTGTGGGCGAGGGTTTGGTAGTGGAAATCTTGTTGGAAATACCCAAGAAATCCCAGAGACTTTTTCCTTGAGGTTTTCCTCAAGGAAATCCTCCCGTGTGTGGGCGAGAATTTGTTAGAGGAAATCCTCTAGGAAATGCCCAAGGAAATCCCTGAGGCTTTTTCCTTGAGGATATTCTCCTAGTATATGGTCGCCTTAACGCTTGATCTATCCTTTAAAGTAAAATGCATAAATCTGTCGTATTTTCATGAATAATCACATATTTTATAATTTTTACTTTTAATACACTTTCCAATTTTATAATAAAATAGACTGCCAATTGGTGTGGCACATAGCTTCCTCGCATCCTATCACGTACTGTATTGATTTTATACTTTTACAAGCCATTATTATCTAATTTATCTAATTGTTTCCCCCGTTTTTTTTTAATCTGTCAAAATTGTTTGGATTTTTTGCATAAATTAAAGTATCAATTTTGCAAAAGTTAAAGAGCGCAGACGGTTAAAATTAATCTAGTGCTATCTGCGGACTACATACAATAGACTATAAAAGTTTCATACAAATCAAATAAATACTTTTGAAGCTATAGGTGTAAACAAATGTATGTTTGTGCGCATGTGGAAGAGAAACAAATGAGCGCAAAAGGTTGAAACTTATACGGGACCAACAATGAGCTAATTATGACCAACCATCCAAATTTCATTAACATAGGACGTGTAGCTTTTAAGATATGTTGGTTCGCAAAAATTGAACGACAGACCGACAGACAGACACGGAACCAAAAATGTTCTCTGATGTCTAAAACGGATTTCTGTCTTGGAATTTTTGAAATCGGAGACCTAAAATTTTTTCATTCTTCAGAACGATCACATAGCTTCCGTTACCTTCGGTAAGCTCGGAAGCAAAAAATTCTTGTTTATAACCTGCATCATGTACTCTCCTCTTCTTAAAACATTTCCCTACTTCATGGAAAAACATTTAATCATGGCTTTTTGTGTTCACCCCTGGTGGTGAATAAGTAAACCAGGCTCCTGTTATATCCCAACTTTCTGATATTAAGAGCACATTTTTCATTTAATTTTTTTCATTTGTCTTTTTTGCGTGACGGAAATTTCTTCTGCCCCCTCCCCCCCCCCCTCCCCCCAGAAAAAGAATACATCCATATTAAAACATTTGGCATATATTTCCTCCGCTTAGTCTAGATGAATTTTTACTATCTTGATGCAGTTCACAATAACTCTCACATATTTTCCCCTCTCTATTTGTCAAAAGGGACGTTGAATTTCCCGCATTAGTTCCGGGAAGTTCCGAGGTTTGTCGACGTAAACCTGCGGTTTCCAAGTCTCTTTTTTCAAAGTTATAGATCAGCCTCTAGGTGCGAGGATTTTATACAAAGCTTCCGCATTACTCTGACCGTAATTGTAACGTGTTTTCACTACCAAAACACATTGTTTGGTAATTAAACCTTCCACAAGGACAACTAGCAGCACCACAAACGACAAAATAAAAATCTTTTGACTAATCAGAGTGATAATAAATAAATGTGAAAAGATCTGCTTCGAGCACACTCATAAAGTCTGTAGGCAATTAAGTATAGATCTTTGAATCTATATATATATGTATATGAAATTTTGCTCAAACCTTTAAAATCCGAATATCTCGAATAATTTCGTCACCTAGTATATTGGGCCAGGGCATTTAAAAGTTTGATTTAGCTTTTAATTTTAAAGCGTTAAGTACGTCCTCCCTTTTAATACCCCATATGACGCATTTCTGTTGACAAAAATGTTCAACCCCTTGTGTGTGAGGAATCATTTTTTTGGCTTCTCTATTTTTTCTTTTTTAGGGTTATTACACGTAACATAGCAGCAAAGTTTTAAATTTCTGTTAAGTACTTTCGGAGATCATGTGCGTAACAGACAGACAAGAGCAGGACTGTATAAGGGCCCTCGTTTTTGACTTAGTACCCTAAAAAAGAAAGTAACAAAAGCTGCTTAAATTAAAACCGGTGTTCTTTATAGTGCTCCAGATTTGTAACCTTTTCAAAGAAATATTTGCAGTCTTCCTTCCCTCATCATTAATAATATTAATGATAATGAATCTTGTGTGGATTGCTATTAACTATTAAATTTTAGCTTTTTAACGTGCAGAAAGTTTTTGGATGTGCTTGAACATGTTTAAAGATAAAAGGCGACAAAGATAAATTAGTTTAATCAATTAGCGGTTTAAACTTCCTTTTTTAATGTTTCGATAAAGCTGAGACTAAGAGGTTAAGCAAATTATGTTTTGTGGTTACCCGTTGTGTTTATAATTTTATTATTTGAAATTATTTCAAGTGATTTATCAGTTTAAGATAAGTCGTTGTGCATTTGTTGTGCTGAAATAATCTGTTTCCTGCAAGGATATCAACAATTTAAAATTATGTTTGTTAGTTATTTTTTTTACTTACTCTTAGTGAAAAAAACTCAATGTTATTAGTGTGGCACACAGCTTGCTCGCATCCTATAACGTATTTTATTAATGCTGTGATTTTGCAACCTATAATAATTCTATAATGCATTTAATTGTTTCTCTCCTTTTTTTTGTAAATCAGTCTAAGCTGTTTTGATTTTTTACACGACTAAAAGTATTCATTTTGCAAAATGTAAAGAGTACTGACTGTTAAATGTATTAAAAATCATCTAAAAATCACCCAAATTTGTTTTAAATTAGATGGGTACTTCTAAAGATATATAGGTGTAAATAAATGTGTGTTTTTGCGCATGTGGAAGATAAACAGATAGACGCAGAAGGTTAAACCTTATATGGGACCAACAATAGGCTAATTATGGTCTACCAACCAAATTTCATTAAAATCCTATGTGTAGTTTTTAAGATATTATGTTGGTTCGCAAAAATTGAGCTACAAACAGACTGACACGGGGCCAGAAATGTCCCTTGATGTCTGAAACGGATTACTGTCTCGGGATTTTTGAAATTGGAGACTTTAAAAATCTTCGTTCTTCAGAACGATCACATAGGTTTCGTTATTTTTGAAAAGCTAGGAAGCGAAAGTTGATTTTGATAGTGCTAAAAATATTAAGTACAATTCAGTTTAAAATAGTTAACGTAAGGAACATAATATTATTCTGACTCTAATTATAGTTATTAATAAATAATTAGCATCTCAAATCTCTGGTATAATACATTTTAGAGTCTCATTATAAACTTAACTCCACGCGTACGAGAGGAATTTTTTTAAAAACCAATTTTTTGGTCTCAGGGGATCTCAAACATGTAAATCCATTAAAATTTTAAAATCTAATTTACGCGCCTTCAAAATACTTTCTCTTTACGTTGTATAATTATATTTTAAGCCTATGAGAAAGTAAAAAGGAATAAGAAGAGAAACGGAAAAATGAACACATGCAGCATTCACGAACTTAGGTATAAACAAATAAAGGTAGAAACAAACAGGGGAAAAGAGATTTAATAATAATAAAAAAATAAATAAATGAATAACACAATAATAATAATAAATAATGTAAGCCCAGATAAATAACTAAGTTTTCAATCTGCTAATGACCGTCGTGCTGTCAAAATAAATTGAAAAAAAAACAAAAAAAAGTATTATAGAGTTATGCAATATTCAACTATTCGAAGTTGTTAAAAACTAATATATTTGGCATTACGTTAAGTTGCTATTTTTTCTGCACCAATAATATTTTAGTATTTTCCTTCTATGGCTTGTATCTGATTTGTTTAATGTGGCCTTCATTTTTTAGTCTAAATTATCTTGAAAACCAAGATACGTTTAATTTTTTTTTTTTTTTTTTTTTTTTTTTTTAATATTTTAAGACTATAAATTAAATTTTAAATGGTGTTAACTTGCATTAAGAAGTTATAAATTTAAACGCGCAGACTATTATTTTTGTTGGCAATGCATCCGATTATTATTAGTTATCAGGATTCATGTTTTTTTCATTGCTTTGATAATATTAGTTTTAATGAATCGTTTATATCACTCGTTTAAATAAATAAAACAATGTAATTATAAAATATAAGTTTGTTGGTGTTATAGCACAACACCAACTTAATTTATTATAAATCATTATTAATTTATTATAAATTATTAATTTATTATAAATTAATTTATTTATTATAAATTTTTATTAATTTATTATAAATCAAACCGGTTTCAGCCTCTAAGATAACAATTTATAAAAGTATGATGGCTACCTTCAGTCACTTATATTTCTAGACTGGCGAGAATGTAAGGTGGCAAGGGTTTAGGATATAAAGTCGGTTGGGGAATGATTCGTAGAATAGCGGGTGGGAGGAGTTTACAATCGGATTAAGAGCTAGGGCCAAGCTCTAGGTCTAGGTGTGTAAGCTAAGTATATGTACTAAAATAATTACAGGTATGAATAATGTCTAAACTTAAGTTATACAATAGGGTGGGCCGAAAAAAATGATTTTTTTTTATCTCGAACCGCTATAGTGCGGAAAACTTGCCTCCTACAATAAGAAGAAAAAAGACGTAAACATTTTTAATATCGGTTGAAATCTTCCGGTCGCGCATCGCACTAAAAGTTTATTAAAATTAACGAAATTGAACAATTTTCGTAAATTTTTTAATTTTACTTAAAATTTTACGATCAACACGCTATAGTTTTTTATGCTTATTTAATGTCACAATAAAGTAAAATATATTTAAATATCATTAATACTTCAATGTTTTCCGGTCGCGCAAAGAGTTCGAAAAATGGGAATTTACAACATTTTGCGAGTTTCTTTGCCAAAGCTCTTGGCCCGTTTTGTCTGAATTATACGACCCAGAACTCACCACGAGGTGGCTGCACATCGAGTTTTACCCACATTCCACCAACCAACCATCCAAAGTTGGGGTGTGTGTTTTACATAATAATATACATACAACTATTTACAAAAATTAACTAGGTTAATTAAATTAACTAAGGTAACTATTGGTTCACTGTTACTTCTACTGTTTTGTTTTTTTTGTACACGTTTAAATTCTGACTAATAGGAGAAATCAGGCCTTGATAGTAGAGCAGACCTGATGTAGCCATCTCTAGCTTTATGTCCACTTACTTTAGACGAGGAATCGGTAACAAATTTGACATATCTCTCGACTGCCTGAGTGTGACAAAGAAACTTTTTGATGTATTCTCTTTCACCAAAGATCATAGCCAATAGTAAATTTTCGGGGTGTGCAAAGAACGCTATGCGTACAATTACTGGAGTAGCTCATCAGATAAATACCGCGTTGTTTAAATTACTAGAAAAACTGTTTTGGGACCGCCAGTAGAGTGCTTAGGTTGCACATAAGTTTGCCAAATACTTCAGAAAACTTGAATCAAATGGTTATTTTTATCTTGAAATCATGCATATCTGTGTGGTTTCACAACAAAAAAAAAAGAAATAAGGTATACATATATATAACTGATGGTCCCAAAACAGTTTTTCTAGTAATTCAAACAACTCGTTATTTATCTGATGAGCTACTCCAAGTGTTTAATGCATTAATTGAACGCACTGCGTTCTTTGCACACCCCTAAAAATTTACTGTTGGCTATGATCTTTGGTGAAAGAGAATATATCAAAAAGTTTCCTTGTCACACTCAGGCAGTCGAGATATGTGTCAAATTTGTTACCAATGCCTCTTCTAAAGTATGTGGACATAAAGCTAGAGATGGCTACATCAGGTCTGCTCTACTATCAAGATCGGTTATGTCTGATTTCTCCCACAAGTTAGACTTTAATCGTGTACTCATTGAAAAAAAATTAAAAAATTAAAATTAAAAACCAGTAGAAGTAACAGTGTACCAATGGGTCCTAGTTAATTTTTGTAAATAGTTTTATATTATTATGTACCCACGGGATGTGGGTAAAACTCGATGTGCAATTGTGCAGCCACCTCGTGGTGAGCACCCTATTATACAATGTTTACTATAGTCTAAGAAAAGAAAAAAACTCTAAGCATATCACCAGCGCCGGCGGGTGGGCTCTAGGTCATTTGTCGCCCCGAGCAAACAAGGATATTGCCCTCCTCCCCCGTATTTAGGTTTTAGACTGCAAAAGCATTGCACTCTTGCAAACATTACCAGTCATATCCAAAGAATGAGCTACCTCATTCTCTTGTATAGAGACGATGGCAGTATCTACGAGAGAATATAATACCCTAGTTTTTGATGACTGTTTGGGATCAATGAGAGCAGTATCCCGTGCCTCATGGTCGAACATCTTTTTTCGGCGAATAGAAGCATTTTTAAAAACACCAGTCGAGTCTAAGGCCGAAAGACATTTGTTCGGTATGACATTAGGATCCAGTAGGGTGGGTGCAGTCGTGGATGATCAAAATAACTTTGCAGCTCTAAATCTTTCAAGTATAACCGATTTATTTTATTTTGAATAATTTTTCCGCCATAATCATCATGAGTTTCTTTGTATCGTAATCAAGCATATTTTGAAAATATTGAAAAATCTCTCTATTTTTGAAGGGCTGTAAATGTTAAAGTAATAGTGATAGTGTTAGAAAGGTGATTTTTTTTTTCAAATAGTATATATAGCTCCAGCTCAGTACACTTATTTTCCCTATGATCCGTCTAAGTTACCTGATTTATTAGATTTTTTTTCTCCTCTAATATTTCCCATAATACATTCCCAAATTTTAGTCCTAGATGACTTATCCTCAGACCACTGTCCTGTTTTCCTTACCCTTAATATTCAACCTCTCCCTAAACCTAAAAAACCTTCTCTTATACAAGGACCTATTGACTGGGACAAATTTCAATCCTTATTAGACAACTCAATTGACCTGAAAACTTCAAGACAGATTGATGAAGCTGTAGAATCGTTTACAACTATCATACATCCGACTGTTCGCGACGCAACTCTAACAATATCTGTTAAAAAGACAAACAGACAAACATACCGTACCATATAAAATTACTACTTTCAGAGAAACGCCACGCTAGGTCTAGGTGGCACATGACTCGTTACCATACAGACAAACGAACGTACAACAGACTTTGTAGACATCTAACATCAATAGTAGCTCAATTTAAGAGAGACAAGTTTAAGGAATATACAGTATTACTTTCAACAAAGGACAGCAACAAAAAGGCTTTTAGATTATAAAATAATATCCTCCCCCCTGCGTTAGATCGATGGTACTTGGACTAAGTCTGATCAGGATAAATCCAATTGTTTCGTCAAATACATATCCTCTGTTTTCGTTCCACATCCAGATATTTATGATCCCGATAATTTAAATTTGATTGATAGTAACCTTGATATTCCTCTCCAGTTGAAACCTCCCCCTCCTGCTTTCCACCCATCTGATATTGTACACATTATTAAATCTCTTCCGAACAATAAAGCCCCTGGGCACGGCCTAATAACAACAACCATCCTAAAACAGCTCCCCAAAAGAGCTACTCTATTTCTTACATATATATTTAATGCAGTCCTTAGAACTACTAATTTCCCTTCCAAATGGGAAAAAATCCTTAATAGTTATTATTTCCAAACCTTCGAAACCTCACCACTTACCTTCCTCCTATAGACCTATTAGTCTTTTACCTGTTTTTAGTAAAATCCTCGAAAACCTTATCCTTCGCAGAATTTATCCTATCTTCAAATCCCAAAATATTCTTCCTTATCACCAATTTGGGTTTCGAGCAGAACACTCCACTATTCAACAATGACACCGTATTGTAGACGGCATTTCATCCGCCCTTGAGAATAAGCAGTATGTCTCAGCAGCCTTTCTGGATGAAAGTCAGGCTTTCGATCGAGTTTGGCACCAAGGACTTCTGTGGAAACTCAAGGGAATCCTACCCCCAACCTATTACCTTATCCTTCGCTCCTATCTGAGTGACAGGAATTTTGTAGTTCGACAGGGTTCCTGTCACTCCAATTCCTTTCCTATTCTGGCAGGTGTACCTCAAGGCAGCATTTTAGGTCCAATTTATACTCTATTTATACAGCTGACATTCCAGAACATCCTTCTACATCCATATCCTCTTTTGCCGACGACAAAGCAGTCCTTTCCGTAAATCCAGATCCCTACCAGGCCTCCGATTTTCTTCAATCTATTGAGAACTGGTCCAAAAAATAGCGTATCAAGTTTAACAGAGACAAAAGTGTACATGTCACGTTTACTCTGCGAAGAGCGACTTGACCTCCAGTATATTTATCCTTCCACACCAAGCTCGTCCACCATCCTAATCCTCTTGTCCAAAACCTACCCTCTCTTAATAATCCTGGCAATCCGAGGCGACGCCTAAAGAGAAAATGGCCCCTTGACCATCTAAGAGACTAATATTATTGTAATCCAAATTATTGGAGTACCACCACTGGGTGGAATCTCCTAATCTGTGATGTAACTGTGCAGTATTTACCTTATGCGAACAAGCTGCTTGTTATAATTAATTTTTATAGTTGTAGCTAAATAATTAACGAAAAAAAATATAAAAAATAATAGTTTACAGAATAATTTTTTCGATTAAACTCCTTCATGGTGAAAACTGGAAAAAAGTCCAACATTTGGTGGTTCTTCGGTGCCAGCGGCGCTCCCCCGAGGTCGAAAACTTAGGCATTTCATTAATGAACCTACACCTACAACGTATCAAAAAATCAAAACCACCCGACCTTTTCCAAGCGAACCCCCCTTTTTGACGACAGATTAACTGGACTAATAGGAAAGTCCTAAAAAATTGCTCCCAAAAAACAAGCGGCTTGAAGTTTAGGGGATGGAACATTTTTCACGTAAATGCGTTATGAGGGGGTGTCAAATGAAAAAGGAGGAATCCCTGAGTACTTATACAATATGCTGGATATGGTTTCGTTTTTACCAAATATATCTTTGCGCCATGCGAACTTAAAAATTACGTCCCTCTATTTGATAACTTTATTTTTATTTTTCAATTTGTGTTGTATAAATCAAGATAAAGGCTAATTAATTCAGTTTATTCTACATTCAAGTAATGAATGATATAAGTACATCTGTTCGGAATAGATATATCCTTTTTGGGGTAATTGGTATCTAGTTTTAATTAGAAATTTTACAGTCGAGTGATATCTGTGAGTAGTTATCCGGCTGTGATATTAGGTTTTATTCTTTGATATTAGATTTAGGTCCTTACTCTTTGATTCAAAGTAAGAGAGACTAGCTAAGTAGGTTTGGTATGTTCTCAAAGCAAGAGCTGAGCATCATTTAACTAGGTTTTCAGACCCTTGCTACTTTCCACTCCACATACTAATTGGATACCAACAGGAAACTGGTTCACTTTACTTCACCACCTACCACGGAGATAGACTTGACTCTCTTTATACAGCGAAAAGAAACAGAATAAACCACTTTAAAGTGAAAATAGTTGAGTAGTTAGCCACAGTTGTGTAGCAATTTTTTTAAGCTACTGATGTAGAAAATCAGATTCTTATAAGATAATATTAGGTTATTGAATATTCATGATATAATTGATAAGGAATTTGACACTCTAATTGCACAGTTGGTAAGTCAAAAATACCCCAAATATTTTTCCGTCTATTTAAGGAAACAGTGATGTTACACCAATCTTCGAATATGATGACCTTTAAGGCATCATTAAGAACCTTTTTTGTTAAAATGTTTTTTATTTTTTCAAACCTTTGATAAATTCTAGATCAACATGAAAACACGTTTCCGGAAGTTCAGGATCTAAAAATTAAATATTGTGATTAAATCATACCTCTTCTGTTTAAAAATACTTTCCATTTGAAAGAAGAATCGATAATTTTACTCTTTCTAAGTTGAAGATGATTCAAGAGGTCTGAATTTAGCCAAAGACAATGGAAACACTCAATAGATAAGAGAAAATTTCTGGTTACACTGTCTCAAGTCTTAACAGTTAGTATCACTGAAACGTAACAGAGTAGGGTGAGAGAGGAAGACTTTAAGAAGTTGTTTACAAGTTCTCTAGCTAGATTGCGTTATCGCTGTTATACTGTTAGTGTAGTCACTGTTCTGAATCTTCTCAAGCCATTTTTAAATGCGTATTGATTTCGCTAATAGGAAGGGCCTTTTTTACGTCTCGATGCCGTTCATCTTTATTCATTTCTTTAAGGGCGTGTCACTTCGTCATGTTTTCCTTGTCATGCTTATCAATCTTTTCGGAACGATGTTCCGCTCTGCGGACTCAAGATTGATGATGGAAACATGTTGACAGATTCAGGTCAACAATCTTCCCTCCCTTAAGAGAAGACGAAAATAAACCGAGAGTTAATAATTGTATAAGGTGCTTCTGTGTTCTGGTGTGTCAAAGTTTTTGAATAGCTGAGACTAAATGTAATGTAGCGCGAAAATGTCTTTTCCGCACTACACACGGGTGCATTACCAAAGTAACTTGTCACTTTCTTCATCAACATTTAGTAAGGATGAAGTTCTGATGAAATTGCTAATAATAATGTAGTCTTTGGACCCTGTCCATTGCCTTTATAGATTGTTAATTTCCTCGCTGCCTTTTTCTTTTAGTTACTTTGAATTAGTTTTTTCCCAAAAACATTGTAAGGAGCGATATCGCATGATTTTTATGAAGCATATACATTTATTCTTCCCACATGTGCTCAGTATAATAAAATAAATGTTTTTCTAGTCTAATAGATTATCGTAACTTAGTATCCAGTTTACACGATATAATTCTTTAATTGATATTTGCAACTTAAAAAATGTTGGGCTGCGCCCATTGATGAATTAAACAAACACTTTTAGAGTTTCTAATTGCATTCTAGTGCCTAGCTCTACGAGCATTTTAGTATTAGTATTAGTTTCTAAATCACGTATATTTTTCTAAGTATTAGTAATTATGTCAAAAATATTTCATATATGTTGCTCAATCCTCAAATTGTAGCTCAACTGTTACTTAGAATAATGTTAATTTTTTGAAATATCGATTCCAAGTTTGGTAAAGTAAAACAAAACTGAACAATCACATTTAAAGGCATGTTGTGATTTTGAGCCCATGTTTTAAATCAAGTTAATCGCTCCCTTATGTGTTATAGCGCATATATATATATATATATATATATATATATATATATATATATATATATATATATATATATATATATATATATATATATATATACACACACACTACTATATATATATATATACACTATATAGTATATAGTATACGTGAGTACATAATTTTTATTTGTCAGCACGTAAACGGGTATCGATAAAATTTGATTAGAGTTGTAATAGAGTGAAATTTACATGGCTCAAGTTTGCCTAACCATATTGTTCATCAGCCATATTTTTTCTGAATACTCTAGATCTTTTGATCAATGTTGCTTATTTAGAGGAAAGGAGGGACGGTGTCATTTTGGATTTTACCCATTTTGGAACAACAATATCTGACATAGATGAATATCAGTGCTGAGTAGAGGGTTATCCCTTCATAACACCCTAGAGATTGCCTGAATTACAGCTTGCAGATGTTCAGGGCTGGGCTAGGGAATTACTATCGGCTATCGTATGATTGAAAATTGAAATGTATAGTCTGGGCTCTAAAGGACACCCCCGTTGGCTCAGATTTATTGCTAATGACATCCATTAGAGGTTTCCTTGTGAAAACCCGGTCTCTTGACCCCTTACCAATATCAAGACTAATCGATGCTCTCTACTCGATGCAACAAATCGATTCATATCGAGTATCGAACGGGATATATATTATGATTATGATATACGATACTGGGGGCTCTTGTAACCGATGGTTTGTACTCGAAATTTATTATCTTTGCCACATTTATTACGTTTATTTATGTAGTTAAAATTGAAACTATTAAAAGGAAATGTTTAATGTTCCTAACTAGGATTTCAAAGTTGGTTTACCTACCTTGAATTAGACGGGACTTGGTTGTACCGACTGGTTGCATGAAAGGACCTTAAGGAATGCTAAACATGTTCTACATGTTTTGCGGGTAGGATAGATGCATTCCCTGCCTTTAATTTCCTTAATTTTTATTTTCTCTTTCCTTAAAAAGCTTAAAAGCCATTCTTTAATTGTTAAATTATTATTTTTATTCTTTTACAAAACTAAAAGAGGTAATTTTATTAACAGTATTAATATCCAGTTTATTGGTATTTGAAATATAATTAAATGCTTTATAATACATGGTATTCACCCCCATAGCAAATTTAATTATATTTATAAAATATTAAAATAATTACTCTTGAATTAACGTTTGGTTGAGTGTCACAGGCATTTAAGAGAGTAGTGGTATTTATTTGTCCGTGCCTACACTGTAATTAAAGCCGTTTTGTAATTAGTCTACTTGACATGAAATTAGTTCTTAAAGGGCATTATGAGAACATATCACAACTTTGGTCTTGTCTTAATTTAATTGAACCATTAAAATAGTGCATATAAACAACTGATTTGCAAAAAGAAATTATTATTATTATTGTTTTATTGGTGGAAAAAATGATATAATATATTGCACGGTAATTCGATTTTTATTAGTTATTAAAAATGTTTGCGTGGAACAAAACAGGTGACGGATGTGGCTAAAACGGCAAGCGGTCATTTAATAATAATGTATCTACCTTATCTATAACTGTTCGTCTATTTCATATTATACTTTTATTTCTGCGTGACAGATTTCCTTTTCTAACATTATTAATATAATTCATATTTTTTTATCATTAAGTATTAAATTAAGTTGATTCTTATCTATGAAATCAAAAATATACAATACAGTATTCACACAATACCTGTATACATATTTAAATAATATAAGTGGTCGACGAGTAAAAATATTGCCTTGTTTGAAATTTGTATTTTTTATGGAAAATCATATATTATATAGAAACAATAAAATAAATAATTATTTAACCTCTATTGTATTTATAAATGATTAATTAGGTGTGTTCATTTTTAGGTTTCTGTAATACAAAGTACAAAAAGAAACCGTATATAACGGCTCTGTCTGTCTATCTGTCCGTTGGTGTCTGTCCGTTGCTTGTTTCAATTCATAAACTTGCTAACAACTAAACTATAGCTAGGAACATGAAATTCGGCAAACAGGTGCATCTCGGCATTTGTGACAACTGGACACTTTTTCGATTTTCCACGCTTTAATATTTTCAAGATGGCCAATATGGCCGGGTGACTAAAAAAAATGTTTTTAGTCACCATGACATGTTATACATGAAATTAAACGTCTTAAACTGTAGAAAAAGAATATGCAGCTATTAAAATTTCACACCTAATATTTTCAAGATGGGGCCAATATGGCGGGCGACTAAAAAAAATGTTTTTAGTCACCATGACATGTTATACATCAATTTAAAGGTGTTAGGTACAGAAACCGGCGATTATCGCCTCACGTACTTACGTGAAGCGCGCCTTACTTGTTTTTGTATATATACGATTATATGTATAAAATTAAAGTTTGTCAGCATTGATCAGAAATAATTTTTTTTAAATAAGTTTTCGTTACAAAAGCCATAATTGGACTAAAATTTTTCTACGTGTCTATCTATATATTACAAAACTGGCTGAATAAAATCCAATATTGACTGAGTGGTGTGCTCTCATATGTGGCGCATGTTGAAGGCTTGGTTTAAAAAAAGTTGATTAGAACCTGACATTATTTATTTTTAAAAAAAGTATTATTTTAAAAACACGCTTTAAATGATAATTTTATAACAATCGAGGTTATTGATTGAAAACTACTATTTTCATCTTTCACCGCTTGCTTTGTTTACGTTTGAACTTAATATCATTATTTGTATACTGATTACTTTGTCATAGGTTTTTCTGTAGATATATAATTAAATATGAACTAATTTGGTTGCATTTACTTTTTTTACTTTCTGTTATACTTAGTACGTAGAAAGAGAAAGTATTGCAATGGCGTGAAAATTCGATTTTTAGATGTTCACAGAAGACCAAAACTGAGACCAAAAAAATTTTTTTTTTTTAAAAATGTCGGTCTGTCGTCTACAGTCTCTGCTCACGCATAGAGCCTAATCTTCTGCCCGATTTTGATGAAATATCGCTTACAGGTTCAGAAAAATCATACCCTGTGGCAAAATCGAGAACTGAATTTTAGCTCTAAATTCGGGGCGGTACCCTACTAAAAATTTTGAAAAAAATCTCAAAAACGGTTCTGACGGTTTTGATTAAAAAATTCTAAACTGTGCATTTAAATATGAATCTAATGAGCATAAGTTGTTGCCCCGGGAAAAATCAAGTTTCCGAGATATTGATGACAATAAATCTGATTTTATTAAAAACCAAGTAAATTACCACCTGTTTGACACTTAAGTTAATTGATATTGTGGAATTTAAATATACAGTACCAAAATCTATATGAGTTTTGTTCGAGTCATATTATAAGAAAGCTCTAAAGGCGTAGATTAAGAATATTTATGTCTCTAATATTTTTATAGTACGTAATAGCCGTAAATTATAAGTAAATAGCCTCTAAACGTCGATTCGCCGGGTATATTGGAATGAATGATGTATAATATAGTCCTGATTCTTTTCTATGAAGGCCTTAAAATGAAACTATTTAGGCATTTCATTTAATCTCTTTGACTACATGATAATAGGAAACATAGCCAGTGATTCCTAGAATGAGCCCCGCGTGTAGATGGGAGTAAAGTTTTGATTAGTACGGGGATTATTAAATTTACTTAATTTAATTTTTTCAAATTAGTTTCGGAATAGTATATGAGAAAATAGTATTGTTTGATTAGTCTCTGGCATAATTTAAACGTATAATTTAAAAATGAATTTATATCACTTTTTTAAAGAAATGAAGCACTTTAATAGTAAAATATAATTTTATTGATCTACCAAATTGTTTTGATTAATTAAATAAAAATAAGACAGGTTTCAGCCCCTAAAATATACTAAATATACTAAGATATAACATTTTTGTATTAACTATTTTATAATTACTATTATAGGATGAGTATACTATTATATCTTAGTAAATTTAGTAGTTATATTATTTTGTGTGTTATTTTTGTGTTTAGTATATTATTTGATGTTTTTTGGTTTTTTTTCTAAGTATGTTTTAGAGGCTGAAACCGGTCTGATTTTTAATGAATTAAAAAATTGTGCGGTAGACCATTAAACTTATGTTTTACTTTTTCAGTGTTTTATTTCTTTAAACAAGTGATATAAATGATTCATTACGTTTGATTACCACAAAATCTCAGTTAATACAACGAACTTATTACCTGTGTTATTATTTTATTAATTTATCCCTTATATCTCCTTCTATAATTGACCCTAAACGCAGGAACAAATTAATCGGCCTTTTAGAGGTCAAACATTTATTTAAAATTAATCAATCTATTATAAGTTAAGAGAACCTTCTTTAAAGCTGCACGAAATCAATGGGGACAATAATATATTTAAATTGTCATACGAAAGTAAACTAAACTATCCATGAAGATACAAACACATATTATAGTGGTAAATAATAATAATAATAAGATAGAAATTGTCGGATATGGAGGCGGCACAAAATCCTTAACATTTATTTGGGTTTCTTTTTTGGAGCAGTGCTCGAAATTATAAGTTTAAAGTAATGCAATCATTTTTAGATATTTGTTTAAAAAACCGAAGATTGAAGAAGCCGAAATTATGGTTGAAGCTGAAATTTATCATTTCAACAAAGGAAACAAAAACAAAATAAACACTAAAGCATCTATTTTGAAATTGTAATAGTTTTTGTAGAGGTTGTGGTTGGGTGAATGTTTCATGTTGCTGACGTCGCTGGAGCGTCTTAAATTCAACTGACGTAGAAACCTCTCTCAATTAATTATTCTGTTTTTTCCCTCATCACGAAACCAAACCACCTCACAAAACAGAACCAAAAATAAAAATCTAATTTACGATTTTTTTTTATAATTTATTTTCCAGTCTCATTTCAAATTGTTATTTTTTTCTTCGAAATTAATAATAAAAAAAAAGTATACAACAATTTGTTTAAAAGTCAAAAATAAATTATTCTTGAAAAAAGAAACAAAAAAAGGGTATATAAAATAGGGGTTTTCTTTTCTTGCATGTTGTGTAATTTGGAATTTAAAATGTTTTTTCTTTCGTGTATAGATTTTTGGATATAGATCTGTCCTTAAAAATTTAATGGAAAAATGTATGGAATAATATAGAGGTAAAGAGACCTCTAGTGTGCGCTGTTTTTATTCATTTATCAAGACCTTCAAATCAAGAGAGGCGATTAACTAATTTTCTTGGGTCAATTTTGATATGCTGCCATTTTAGATAGGATTGATAAAGAGACCTCTAGTTTGCGCCGTTCTTATTCTTTTATTAAGACCTTAAAAATGATGTGTCAATGGCATGGGTTAAAATTTCAAATTATTGAGATGCCCCCAAAATTATCGATTTAGGGGAAGGGGGCATAGTTTTCCTATACACAAAACAGTACATATTTATGCCTTATAAACATTTCATGAGGTTTTTCTCCGCTAATACTCTAAAAAGGTTATTGAGGTGTCCTGATACTTTTGACTAACCTGTATGAAGACATCAATGCTAAATAAAGATTTATAATAAATATGTACGTACTGATGATTTAATTGGTCACATTATCTTACATTGTTTTCATTAATTATGAAAGGTTTTAAATATTCTCATCTTGAAAACATGAAACTCTATTAACCATCAAGTACAGGATCGGAGCCTTGACGAATAATCAAAAAGATGGTTATGCGAGAAAGGGTGAATTTTTATTTATTAAAAAATTAAAATTTATTGTTGTTTAAAATTGCGTCCTTAATGGTGTAACTTTTCTAGAAAGCTCAGAAGCGGGCAAATATCACAATTTGCTAAATGAATCCTCTTCTGTAACGTATGTTTATGGAATCAGTAATGATGGCTTGATGCTGATGATTGATGAATGATCCAATGATTGTCAGTGAGTAAGCAGTCTATCACCGCGATCAGGAATCCTGGCAAAAGTAATATGTAATTTTTCCATCATCTATCTTTAGCCAAGTTCGGGGTATTGGGAGAACGCGAGTAGAAGAAAGAGGGGTACGCTCGCCAGTGTAGCCTTTAACTTAAGTTTAATTTAAGTTAATTCGCTTACCAGGTGAATGGAAAAAATACGGTGAATGGGAAAACAGATAATCGAGGTTCCACGTATTTGGATTATTTTTAAAAACCTCAAGCAAGTGTTTTGTTTCGTTTTTTGTCTGATTGCTTATTTCATTGTCATTTGTTTGGTTGTTCTTTCCTTATTTGTTGGTTGATTCTTTGTTAAAACTTACGAGCTTCTAATTCATTTATCAATACGACTATATTTTTCTATGATAGACATTGATAATGGCCTTTTAAAGTGTGGGCTACAGAGCCCGAAAAAGGGGGTCAAATAAAGGGAAATAAAGTTCCTTCTCCAAATGGAGAAAGGAACCCAAAATATATAAAATAATTGAGCTTCGACTTACTTCGTCTTGATTCGGCGATCAACTGTGTATTCAGTCCGGGCTACGTCGTCTAGAACAGTTATCCACCAGGTGGCAGCACCGAACGGACGGATTTAATTATACATTGTTTGTAAACGAGTAAGACATCTGTCTTTCGTAAGATAGCGTAGGCTTACACTCCGAAGCGCCATGAGATATAGATAAATTAAGAAATTAAATATAAATGAATAAATAGGGGTGGAAGGATGTCAAGCTCCGACATAAACAACGTAAAAAAGCTTTGATAAATAAACAAGTACATAGATTTAACGTGAAAAGACTTTTAATCTTTTAAAAATATTTAAGTTAATGATCATAAACAACAGCTTTTTATATTTAATATTATTTTAATATCCCTAGAATCCATGTTAAACTTTTTTTATTATGATTTCAAATCTCAAGGTTTATTTCAAACTTTTTTTTCCGATCTGACAAATTTCCCTCCAGGCCAATATTTATATTCCAGTTTAGTAAATCGGTTGACAGAAGTGGATAAGGGAGGTTTTGTAAATGGCTTCAGGGGACGGAATAAATACCGTTCTGGCATCGGAGGCGGCAGTGTAGTCGCCAAATCGATTTCACCGCCTCCCCATAACAAATATATATATATATATATATATATATATATATATATATATATATATATATATATATATATATATATATATATATATATATATATATATATATAAAGAGAAAAAATTTATAGAAGGATTGGAAAAGCAATAGGCAGGCTCCCATTAATCATATATTAATGATTCCCTTGCCAAGTCTATAGTTTATTCTCAATTTTGTCCATCAAGAAAGAAAAGTTTCTGGATATCAGGCTTCAAATTAGTATAATTTATTAGCTCTTATTCAATGATATTATAGATTGATTTCCGAAGAGAAGTATTCTATTTAGAAAACTCTCCTTAAGAGAAAACTCGGTTCTTTTTTCTCGACTGGAGAGAGACAACTTGAGATTAATAACCTTCTTTTCCCTTTAAATAATGACCCTGGTTTTTTTGTTTGTTTTTTCTTGTGTTTTATGTTTTATTTTTGAAAAAAGAGAAAACAGTTTCCTTTGTCTAGAATAGAGGACAAGTCGCTGGAAAAAACACAAATAAAAATCATTTCATCAGTGAAGACACGCGAACATGTTTGGAAATGTCAGGGGTCTCTCTCCAATCTTATCATTCTCTTTGATAGTTTACTGTTATATATATATATATATATATATATATATATATATATATATATATATATATATATATATATATATATATATATATATATATATATATATATATATATATATATATATATATTACAGAGAGAAAGAGAGAGGGAGAAAGTGGTAAATTAGGATATTATATCTGTGTTAAGATAAGAAAAAAATAATGAGTTTTTGAGAGGTTTTTTTTTTTATATTAGTAATTTGCTTTATATTTTTACGTTTGCTCCTTTTTTTCTTCCCAACTTTTCTATTAATTGGTTTAATTTTTTATTAGATTAATTAATTAATTTTTTAACAGATTAATTTAAGTTTAATAAGAGGATTGGCTTTATTATCTTTTATATTTATCTATAGCTGACACGAACTTAGTGTATTTTCCTAATCCATTTCTGGCCATGATCTCTTTTTATCTCATTTTCTTCCTTTATCATTAATAGAAAAAGTTAATAACTTTTATTTTGATAAATACGTCATCAATACAACATTAGTTTATATAAACATTCCTTGTTGTTGTTGTTGTTGTTAACATAATATTTGTCAGTGTTCGGCAAAAATCAGCAAATATAATAATGACTAGTAATGTGATTGATCGTCATGAATAATTTGTTATTGGTAAAAAACTGTGATTTACATATATTTCATGACTAACGATTTACGTTTGTCACAAATCTATTTAATTTGATGCACAAAGTTATTAGTTAGTGTATTCATTAGTCCTAATAATTGTGTGCCGTAATTGGGACTACTGTAGACTAACTCTGACATTAGTTAATAAAAAAGTTATATTTGCTATTTCTTTTACAAAATGTTTTTTTTTTTCCACACAACACTAATGATGCGGTGCATACAGAATTCGCGTAAAACTGTGCTCTAATATCGGTCATATTTGTTTTCAATATGGCTACCAGGAAACATATCTCAGGGAAAAACTTACTCATAATCTACCTGAAAAAAATCTTCAAAATGATATACAATCCTTTTGTAATAATGGTTAGATAGTCTTTTCCTGCTATGCAAAACCTTTAAAACTATGTAAACATTAAGTATTTAGTCATTCTGACTAAATTTTTTTTTTTTACTCCCACTATCTTAGCCACTATTCTTGAAACATTAAAACATTGTAAAGTGGAAACAAATGCTGAGAAGGACCACTGTGCAGAATTTCGTTCAGATTGGTCAATTTTATATCAGTTATCAGTAAATAGATTCCCAAGCTTTTAAAAATGGAGAGTCAACTACGCTCGTTAAAAAAGTCATATACCCTTAAAATTTCCTACGCTCGTTTGACTATACTGCTGTGCCTTCAAGCATGTACTTTCTTTGTTATTTAACTATAACCAATACAGTTATAAAAGTTTTGCAGGCTCATTACGCTCGCCTGTATGGAAACATGACCCTTATCTTATTTTCTTTGCATTTGTTGATAATCTTCATGTAAGAGGCTTTTGCAGGCACGCCTCTCTAGACAGCTAAGCCTTAAAAAAAGTTATCGCAGGCTATCTATGCTCTCGCCTGTTTATACACATGTGCCTTAAAGTACTTTCATTGACATTTAATTATAAACAATACAATTATAAATGTTTTGGCGCGCTCGACTGTCTGGGAAACTGGGCTTTATCGTATATTCTTTGCATTTGTGTATAATCTTTATTTAAAGAGGCTTTTGCAGGTGAGCGTATCCACGCTCTCGCCTGCTTATACAGTTGTGCCTTGCAGTACTTCCATTGTCATTTAGTTATAATCAATGCAATTATAAAAGTTATCGGAGGCTTGCTATACGCTCGCCTGTTTATACAGCTTTTTTACACTACTTTTCATGTAATTATAACCAAAACAAATACAATTATGCATCATGTAAGTCCGCCATATTGGCCGCTATTTCGAAAATATTATGTGCGAAATTTTCAAAATCTATGCAATTGTCACAAATGCAGGGATGCACCAGTGTGCCTAATTTCGTTCAAATTAATCAATTTTAACGCCAGTTATCATTAGACAAACAAACAAATTTTTAAAAAACTAAGTATCTGAAATGAAGAACTCACTACGCTCATTAATTTAGTTTATCTAATGGATATCTTTGCTGGTCTTTTTTGCTGAATTGTTAGAAAGAAGATGATATTGATTTTTGTTTTGTTGTTCTAGACGAGTAATAATTATTCCATTTCATACTTTCTCATTTTAACTTTTTTCCATACTTCCATGTGAAACTAATTCGAAATCAATACTCTGGCTCTCCGGGTTCCATCTCCATTTCCCCCTCTCCTTGTTTTGTCAGTATAAAGAAGATAAAGTCTTTTATTTTCTTAGATTTTTGTTCTATCTCTTTTCCATTTTATCCCTTTTCATTCAATATTGAAAAGGTCGATTGATATCTTCGCTTGATTTTTATTTTGATAATTCTCTTTAGTCTTCAGATGAAAAAGTCATGACTTTGCACATGCTGGGCTAATAATAGGGAAGTCACAATATGTTTTATATTATTCATCCATCGTCGTCGTGTAATAAGAATGTACTAGAGTCGATGCACTGACGTCATTTTGTTTAGTAGGTCTTGTCTTCTGGCTAGATACAAGGTAAAGGTAAAATGTTTCAATTTAATCTCGCTGGAGTAGACTTAAAAATTTGCCACGAAATAACATAGTTAACTGATGAGGATAAATTAGTTTACAAACCGAGCTAATATATTTTTAGTGGAAGTAATATAAATGGTCACTTTGTTTGTGCTTTATATAGTTCTCTCAGTCTAAGGAAAACTCAACATTTTATTTCTTTCCGTGATCTCAAACCCCCCTAAATAAAAATGTTTCTTATATAATTACTTTGATAGACGTATTGGATATTTATCACGTTTCCCCCCCCCCCCCCTATTATTTTCGTTAACATTTTTTTTAAAACTTATAAGTACTGAGATGATGTATAGCACAAACTTTTGACATCATGATAAAGGAACTCAAAAGAAGTCGTCTGTAGAAGTCAAGTAAAGTGTGGAGTTTTCCATGTAATAAATTCTTTAACCAAAATGCGAATTGTCATTTATTGTAAAAATCATGTATCTCCAAATGTGTATTTTCTATTTTCTAGAGGTTTTATTTAAAAATACTTTTTGTAAGGCGTATATTGTCCGATTCATCAGCCTGTGATAATAACCTAATTTTGTGATAATTACAGCGTATAAAAATGGGTTATTCCACTGTGGCTCTATTCCACAGTCTTTATTTGGCCTAAAAGTTTTTACTATTCTTTACAAAAAGCAATGATTTTTCCTCTGTTTAGTTTAAATACTAACCACTAGGGCGTTCTATGAATGAATGGATACATATCAATTTTAAAATGTTAACAAATATTACAACCCATTTTTCCATTCACCTCTTCTTACTGCCCAAGAATTTGTACAAAACATTGTATGATATTCAGTTTTTAATATTAAGTTTGCGGTGTATGTTTGCTTTAAGGAACCTACTATGTTAGAAGTGGATATTCTGAGTATGCGGATAAAATGTTGAGACTATAAAGTAAAAACTAAGACGAATTAGTGTCAGGGGATGTAGGATGTTACAGTTAAATTATATTCTACTTGCTTCCTATAATACCAAGTATAGAGCAAAGTCTTTGTACAACTGGGACACATCTATTAAACAGTGTTTAAACTCTAACAATTCCACAATTCCTGGCAACACTACTTCCTAAGCTAATCTTCTGCAATAACAGTAAATTTAAAAATCCTCGCTGTTCCATTCTAAAGATAGGATTTAAGTATTGCTGTGTGGTTGAAAATAAATTTTAGTTTACTTAATGAAATTGGGTGTTGAAACCTTAACATTCTCTGTTCAGATAAACAAAATATAAACTAACAGTAATTATCTACCAAGGTTATTTAAGAAAAGAAAAGAAGAAAAGAAAAAAAAAAAAAAAAAAAAAAAAACACTTTCGGTTATAAATGTTAAAATAATCTCAGTATTTTGATCCAGTAACGCAATAGTTCGAAATACCCGAAATCAACACTGGCCGGATAAATAACAACCTTCCCAAAGTGTTTTGAAAAGAAAAGTGAATTTCATTTTTTTTTACGTTAAACAAGTAGTAAAAGAATAGAACAAGTATGAAAATAAAGGTTAAGAAAATCCATATAATTACCAATAAAATGGTCTGTCCATTTTTAAAAAATATTCTATTCGGCATACAATGAAGAAACTTGTATTTTCTTAAAACAGTACAGATGAATTTTATTCGAAAACAATCTGTCCGATACAACTCGTACTAAACTTTCTCATAACCCCAAATTTCATCGGCTCTGTAGGCTCCATGCGTCTGCTCAGACGACAGACACATTTTTTAAAATCCTTTTTTTTGGACTCAGAAGACCTTAAAACCTGTAAATCTATCAAAATCTCAAAATTAAATTTTCGCGCCTTCACAATACATTCTCTCTATATATTCTACGTATATGACAAAGTAAGAATAGAAAAATGTAAATGTCTATATAATATGCTATTGAACCTATAAGTCACTTTCCCGGAAAAATCTATTTGCACCAAGATAAAAGAGAATGGGGACACTGCCAACAAAACTATGTCTATGAGAAAGTTTCCACGCATCTATTTTTCTTTATTACATATATTTCTTTTTCGTCATTACATTCTTTATAGCTCGTGAAAATAAATAATTACTTCTTTTTGTTTCATTATTTTAAAGTCACTTGATTCATGTTTTAATCCCAAAACGGAAAAAACTCTTTTTTTAACCATTATAGGAAGCGAGTAGATTTTCATATTTCATTCTATATTTCCTAATACTCATTTGTCGTAGATCTCACTCCCTAGTCTCTAAATTTCCACGGGAATTGTCTTAGTTCCCATTACACACATTAGGACGCAGGTCAGGGCTTGGCAGTTTTTTTTCAACCTCAGAAATATACGAGAATTGAGTCGTCAGATCCACATGTATCGGGCAGGCCATGTGTGGCGCAGTACTATCCTGTCCTTCTCTGCGTCTTAATTCGCGCGGTCTCTTATATTTTAGCGGTTTAAAATCTACCCTGCCCCTTAATGTACGCCCGGATTAAAATCTGCAAATGTGGCTTATTGACGATAAACTGGAGAATTAAGCTTTTCGTTGTAAAGTAAATGCGTAAAATAATGTCTTTAAATGCGAACTCATCCTGACGATTCAATTTTACTTTGAAATGTATATAAAATTAAGTTCTAGGCGTTCCATAAAGCTGACCCCGTCATGAAGAGTTGATGTCCCGACGTTTCGCACCCAGTGTTCGAAGCATTTTGTAGATTGATCTTCAAGAGAGTTTAGGAGGATTTTGAAATCCTCCTAAACTCTCTTGAAGATCAAGCTGTCCCTAAATGCTCTTGAAGGTCAAGCTGTCCCCAAATGCTCTTGAAGATCAAGCTGTCCCCAAATGCTCTTGAAGATCAACATGCTTTTAACACTGGGTGCAAAACGTGGAACCTAAACCATTCAAGATACGGTCGCCATTGCAAGACCTAGAACTTCATAATGAGACCAACCGCGGAAGCTTACGCAATAGTATTTAAACTGTTTTTTTATAAGAATTTTAGTAGCTCCAACTATTTCCAAATTAAATAAACTTTTGCAACTAGAGATGGAAAATTAATAAGCTGATTAATTTTGTGCAATCTAATTCTTCTTCTCATGGAGAGAAATAGAGTCGAAATTAATAATTTAATAGCTTAGTTTGTTAATGATATTTTTAGTTCATTTCGAAGTGTTTTATGGTTAGATAAGTTTGTGTATATTAGGTGTTTGTGTTTAGAGTAAGCAGTAAGAGAGAGGAGATTGGGATGTCTAGGTGTTAAATTGGCTGGGTTCCCAGACTACCAGGAGAAGTGGATTTGTATGGCTCGCTTTGATTTGGAATTCAACATGTCTCTCTTCCTCCGCTATCTCTCTCTATTTAAGAAAGATGTGTGTTACTAGTTTCAACTTGTGATTGATTTATTAACAGTTCATCTCGGAATCGTGAGGTGGAAAACAGACACTCGGGAAATACACACGGATCGATTCAAACTGTTTAGACTCTAGAGCCCCTCACTCAACCAACATCTCATATCAACAAATATTTGTTTCAATTTATCGCTTTTATAGATTACTTTATCGACTCTTAATATTTAAATAATAAAGATAACTTATTCAGTTTTATATAATAGAGAAGACACTTAATTTAAAAGGTTGTTAATGTTTCTTTAAAGGTATTGCTACTCTAAAAATCCATAAGAAGGTATTAAACCCATTAAGGACAGTATTGAGTTATTTCCCTTCAAGGTAGATTGTAGAAATATGATTGTTCTCCATATTGATTTATTTGGTAACAAACTTCACTTGTGCCCGCATATTATGTTGAGAGAGTTTTTCCATCTTGAATATTGAAAAGTTTCTTCTTTTTTCACTTATTATTTTTTGTTATAATACAAACTATGTAATAATCTACAAAACTTAGTGCCGCAACAGCCGGGGAGTGCCTAAGGCTGCCAAAGGGCTTATGCAACTGAACTGTTATAAATTACACGGGGGTTAGATTACTCGGTTATCTACAATCGTACCTATAAAATTTATAATTTGAAATTAAAATATACGAGTACATTAATATCATTAAGATTCAGTACTCAAAAATTAAAACATCTATTAACTATAACACTATTCAATCTTAAAAATTGTGAACACTATTTAACAAAAGCTTGTTTTGAAAAGCAACATCATTATATTTTAATTTTCTGGACCATTTGTAAAATAAAATATAAAAAGCAGTGGAATGAATGTAAATTTAAATATATGAGATCTGAGGAGGGTTGGTTTTATATCGTGAATTCTGGGGGATGTCCATTACACGCTCTACAGATTTGTCTCTATTAATCCGTGGGGAAAATTTCATTGTGTGCCACTCCCCTCTTTGGATCCTCAAGGCAAACCATTCATTCTTATGTTCTTACTACAGCATTTTTTTGGTGGGGGGAGGTTTAGAAAGAGGGTAGATTATCATTTCTCTTAATCTTACGATTGCCAAAATATAAACATTTTTTAACAAGGATAACATTTTGTTTTTAATGTTGCTAACCATGTTGAATGGTCCCAATTCATGATTTATTACGAGATTTACAATTTACCAAGCTTCTACTAAGATATTTCATCAAAGATGAGAAATAAAAAATTTGACAATAACACCAAGATCTATAAATTATTCAACATAAGGGTATTTCACTTCCGCCTGTTATTGTGTCCATTTATCATATATTGTAATTTATTGAAAATATTGCTTTTATGGCAATTTTATTCCAAGTTCTCTTATTCTATTATTTCTGTTATATCTTTTGAAAATTAATTTTCCTAAAGATAATATACTTATATCACTTATTTGCTATTCGTTCAGACAACCCGTAAAAAAAATTAGTCGAACAAACTAGAATTGAATTTTCTTATGTATATAATGATATAATAGTAATACTCATCACATGCAATATATTAATATATTTTCGTGATACTGTACATATTGATATTTTGTCTTATGCAGTATATTTTATCTACTCGCAGCAGCAAAATTAAACATTACTTAACTGTTTTTAGGCTGGAAAGTACTATTTCCCTGATTTGTCATTAAAATATTAAAAACAGGCAGGGAAGTAGTTAAAACAGTCAGGAAAATACTTTCTTTGCCTAGGCAGGGAAATATTTCCCTGCCTAGGCAGAGAAAGTAACAGTGTTTACCACTGCGTGTCATAACCTCTTATTTTGGCAAGAACAGTTTATACTATTATCTCTATCGTATAACATTATAATATATTATAGTTAAATAAGTAATATTTAATAAATAAACGTTTTAATAATAAAATAATTTGTTTATATTTGTTAATTCTGTTAAATAAGTTCAATGATTAGTAGACCTTTTATTAAAAAAATAATAGAGTCACTGTCTATACTGTAGCGTCATGTAAACATTGAACATCCATATTATTTTTATTATTTAAGTAATTCTAGATTAGACTAGCTACTTTTCTTGATGTATCCTAAGTTACTTCTTTTCTTTTAGGCAATAGAAGATATCTTTAACACTTTTATTAATTTTTTAGTAAAAATATAAATAAATATTTTATACTGCGTGCATTATTCATTCAGAAGTTATGTGTGTTATAAACGTGTGTTTTGTATTTTGTTGTTATAGATTGAGTTTGCTTTTCATTTATTGTTATTATTCCCAAGTTTCTTATTTGAACATTAATTTTAGTTAATACATATGTTATTATCTTTATTAATATGACACATAGTTATTAAATGTTATATTAATAAAGATAACATTTTAGCAGCTTCATTTTTCTGCCGCAAGTAGATAAAATATTGTATGCAACAAGGCAGCAAAGCAAACATTTCTGCCTCGTTTATTCATTGCCTGCCTCGGCTTTGCCTCGGCAGTCAAATAGGTTAATTACCTAGTTAATTATCATAGCCTGTCCTCGCCTTCGGCTCGGAGGCTAATCTAATCACTCGTCAGTAAAATTCCATTTTGCTGCCTAGTTACATAAGTAACTATTCTTGCCATGTTATGGTTTAAGGAAAAAATCTTCAAATGTATGTACAAAATTTATATCTAAAAGATAAACAAATTTAATTGAAAAGAAAAAAATAATTACAAGATAAAAAGAACTTTTTATATACTACGTTTTTAATTTTTCTATTGAATCATATATAATGTTGATAATATAATTGTCATTGTTATAATATAATGTTAGTGAAAAAAAAAAAATAGTTTCCGAATTTATTTACTTCACATAAATGACAACCATATAGAGAGCTGATCTTAAACCTATAATAGGACAAACAAACCTGGTTGTCACACGTCAATTAATTTATTTCTTTGTTTACTTTTCCTTTTTCGCTGTCATTCAATGTCAATCTTTTAATAAAAAATTATAAATTTGAAACCCGTCAAAATGAAGATTGCATCTATGGGACATGTCAAAACTAATAAAATAACTTGCGGATTTTTTCCGAACTAACTTTCCATACAGCAAAATTTGCTGAAAACGAATTAAATTCTGCTGAAAGATGGCTAAAAGTATTAAAATATTGCATTGTCATCGTGTTCTGAGCTATTCGGGAAGTTAGTTAAAAATCGATTGCAAGATTTGTACTGGACAAACAAACAAACAAGAAAGCAAGCTAATAAAAACGTAGTAATAAAGGACAGAGTTTGGTTTTACTCCCAATTGTTCACTTTCGTTTGCCAATAAAATAATTATTTTTTATTTTAATTTTTCTCTCTGTACATTGTTATGCATATAGAGAGAAAGTATTGGTGGAATTACACGTTTTGAGGTCCCCTGTATCCAAAAAGTGTTCTTATTTTTTTTTAAAAAGTGCCACTTTTTCTTCTGTAAAGACGCGTTAACAAAATTTAATTTGACCAAGTTCTTAATTTGGACGTGCATCCCTTCCAAAAATATTTAAAATAACTTGAAAGCGTGAAAAGAAAATATTTCTTGAGTTCCGATGATTTAAAAAAAAAAAAAAAAAAAATACTTAAATGTAGTCTATTTAAATACGAGTTAAGCCCTTCAGCAGGTCTACACCTACACCCTCCTAGGGCTGTTGCGCTACAGAGTAAGTTAGTTAGTTATTCAAATCTAACCATTTAAGTCGGTTTCCCGTAAAATATTATGTAGTTCCTAAGAAATTAGCTATAAACGCAAAGGGTTAGAGGCCGGTTTGATTCCCCGCCTGGGAAAAGTTATTCTTATGGTAAATTTTGATAAAATGTTCAGTAAAGATTAAATATAACTACAAAACTCGAAACAACTAATAAATAGTAAACACTGGACCAAGTAATTATGTTTTCGCATATGAGAAAGTTTAATACGAACTTCATTTTTCAGCTTGCTTAGATTGCCTACTCTTTTCACATTAAGTTTTTCTAATAATGTTTCCACCTCATAACTCGGTTTAGTTTACAAATTCAGAACATGTTTCATGTTCATTTAGCGGTTTTTTTTTTTTTTCTTCCCGTCCTTTTTCCCCACCATTCATATTCATAGAAGTAATAATTCAAATGAATAAAGAATGTAACCGGTGGTAACTGGTTTATAAATGAAGCACGAGCTTTGGACTCGCAAAAACACTAGCCGGTATAATGGTGTGGAAAAGCCAGTCTGGCCAAATATAATATTCCATATGGAGAGAAGCTTGTATAAGAGTGTATATGGTCGTGTTGTGTGCACAGTTTCCCTGTGTGGAGCCAGGCTTGAGGTAGTTTGAAACCTTGGTAGCGGCTCGATATCTCCTGAATATTTCACTTAGCCTGGCCCAATTATGCCTCTCTCCCCGGTGAGAACGTAGAACTGTCAGATCTCCTAAAACATATAACTTATACTTTTTTTCTTTTTAATTTTTTTTATTAGTATAAGGGTAAGAGGTAGTGAAAGAACAAAAATTCTTATATTGTAGTCGTTTTTTCCTTCATTAAAAAAAATATTTCTTTTTATCTATTCACTTTTATTTATGTTTTTCGTTTCGTTTTTAATTTTCTAATTGAGAAATTTATGTGAATTAAGATACAGTACTGTGTTATAGGTGTAATAGAGAGAGAGAGAGAGAGAGAGAGAGAGAGGGGGGGGGATTACACTTTTAACAAAACTGTTAAAAGAAGAATTCATTTTTTTTTTTAAAAAATCCCTTTTGGGAATTAGAATACGCTATAGCTTCGACATAAACAAAGTAAAACTCAAAATGTTGCACTAAATATATAAAAATTAAAATAAATATTTGAATAAATAAATTAATATTGTAGTATTCAATTAATACCTGAGGCTAATATGCTAAGTATTAAGTAATTAGGAACATTTCTTTATTTAAAAAAAAAAAAAATAATAATCAAACTATAAATGGTCTGCCAATTAGTGTGGCACATAGCTTCCTCGCGTCCTATTTCGTATAATTTATTTATTTTATACTTTTACATCCTATTATTGTCAAATTTATTTGATCCCCCCCCCCCCCCGTTATTTAAATCCGTCAGAATTGTTTTATAATTTACATGAATTAAAGTGTAAAGTTTACTACATTAATCTGGGCCTATCTGCGGATTAGGTACTTTTGACCAACCATCCAAATTTCATAAAAATCAGATCAGTACTTTTGAAGATATTGGTATATTAATACATTAGTACTAGGTGTGCAATGCAGTTATCTGCTTGCAATATTGAGCTGAGCGAGCTTTTTAATCTTAAACTTACCAATAAAAATTTTTGTTTATAAACAGCTGAAATCGGATCAAAAATAGTAATATTTCTATTTTTTTAATTTTTAATTAAAATAAGCATTTTTCCGTTTTTCTATTTGACCCCCCCCCCCCTTTTCAATGAAAACATGACAAAAGTGAACATAACAGCAATAACTGTACTCTTAAAGAGCTTTCCAACGACATGTATCATGAAGGGCATATACCCATACCTCTGTGTACCAATTAGGACCATTTCAGATTTATACCTTCCTCTGGTTGCTCTCATTGAACGTGACAAATTTTGTGCGGATCGGATCAGCCGTTCAGGAGGAAACTTTTGTACCCTGTACCCCGTACTCCTGTGTACCAATTTGGACCTTTTCAGATTTATACCTTCCTGTGGTTGTTCACATTGACCGTGCCAAATTTTGTGCGTATCGGTTCAACCGTTCAGGAGGAGTATGCGTCCAAACAAATGCAAAGTGTAGTATAAGAGCTTTGCTTCGCTCAGCTCAATAAATAAATATATGTTTGTGCACATGACGAAGAGAAAATATTGGGGACCAACAATGGGCTGATTATGAACTACCATCCAAATTTCATCAAAATCAGAAAATAAATTCACTAAATAAATTAATATTTATTTAACTTTATTTAACTAATATTTATTTAACTTCATTAAATAAATTCACATTTATTTAATTATTATTTAAGATGAAAGAAATTTCTATTAGCTACGTCCTTCTATTATATTCTTATTTATTAAGAAGTAAAGAAATTTCATATAATTATTGGGTTACATTATTCATTAAAATTGCAATAGCTTAATACTAATTATTGATTACTGACCGCGAAAGCAAAGCTTAAATGTGGTTATGTATGAGTAATTATTTAATTACTCTGTAGTAATTATTAAAGTTCTTTCCATTAGTTTTTGATGTTTTGTGTCTTGTTATTTTTGTAGATTATAAGCTTTTATTCGTTACTTGTTTCGGTTTATTTATATGTTAATGAGTTTTAACGCTTAGTGATTGTCCATATAGGCTTTGATAATGGCTTTATAAATGCTGAAAGTTACTTTGATAATCATAAAAGTATTTCATTTTACGTGGACAGTTTTTTTTGTATTCATTAAGATGGCCTTATTCAACACACTTTATTCCGGAAAGGATTTAATTAAATTATTATTATTGGCTGAACTGAACAAGACCGTGCGATCACTATATGACTAGGGGATATTTTCGCTTTTATACTTCGTCCAAAAGTACATTGGACTAAATAGTTCCCTTTGTCTTAATAGTTATTTTGACTAAGGAATGTAAACTCTCCTGTATATAGAAATGGAAATAGCACCGGATTCTTCAGTTTTACCAAATTATTTTAACATATTTAAAACGTTTTCAACAGGTGATTGTTTACATCTCGTTTTTGATTATTTTTAGTTAATTAAGATTTATTTTCATCAAATAACTCGTAATCTAGATTTTATACCCGGGAAAACGACATATGGTTGGATTCGTATTTATATGATCTACATTTTAGAATTTTTTAATCAAAATCGTCGAAACCCTTTTCGAGAAATAATTTGGTATTTTGAATGCGATTTGAATACTTTTTGGACTCTTTCTGTGTCAGAATTTGTAACAGCTTAAATATTTCATTTTCTTCCTTGTGAAAATATGTTTAACTTTATACGTGGGAACTTTAATTTAAGAGGTGGTGGATAGTTAATTTAAATAAAGGAAGGGCTCAAGATAAAAAGAAAGACTATTCTTCCATCTAAGAAAGAGCTTACATTTCCAAGTCTTCTAGACAATTTTAAACATCCAACTCGTAAATAAATTATACGATCATAGTAAGTGAAAAATAAAAATATGTTTTATTCTTCTTTCTTTTTAAACTATTTTAAAAGTTGAATAAGAAATATTCTTGAACCTAAAGTTGAAGAGGAGTAAAACTCAAAAACTAAAACCCTAGGAAGTAAAAGTAGTGAGAAAAAACCTAATATCCGGGAGATGAGAGAGTCTTTCCATACAATCATATCTTTGTGGAGCAGCCTGGCCGGGGTTGGCAACCCTGTCTTGGCTTAATACACCCCCCCCCCCTTCCCTCTTCCCTACATTTCGGGTCCATACAACCGCCATGGAACCACCTCTACTTCAACTATCTTACCCCAAGACTATATTATATAAAAATGTATACCTACATTCTTTAATAAATAGATAAGCATAAAGATATAGATGTAATAATATAAAAAAAAAATATATATATATATATTTTTTGAGTGTGTCTAATATATGTGAACATGGTTTGATAACAATATTATTATTATAATTATTTCAATCATGTT
This sequence comes from Gerris lacustris, assembly GCA_951217055.1. NCBI lineage: Eukaryota > Metazoa > Arthropoda > Insecta > Hemiptera > Gerridae > Gerris > Gerris lacustris. Next base: position 36,454,013 of record OX578281.1, read on the forward strand.
AGTTATAATGAAGTTCTAATTCTTCTGCTGGTGACCGCGTCTCGAAGGGTGTACGTCCCGACGTTTCGCTCCTAATGTTATAGAAACATCTTCAGGGGTGTTCATGGTGTCCTTAGTTTAAGACAGGTGTGAACTGAGGACACCATGAACACCCCTGAAGATGCTTCTAGCATTAGGAACGAAACGTCGGGACGTACACTTTTCGAGACGCGGTTGCACCACCGGAAGACCCAGAACATCATTATAATTGTAGCCGCGGAAGCCTAAGGACTTAACATGTTAGTTATACTTGACTTTGTTGTATTTTGAATAAATTTGAACTGGAGGAAACTTGATGTTTCAATTTTGTATATTATTATATACCAGGCAAATGTATATATGTTTAAAACTTACACGGTTTCAATAACGAAGGGTAAAAAATGGTGTAACTTGATAATATAGTCGATTTAGTTTGATTAGTTTTATTCTACGAACAATTACCTAACATCAATTTACCAGTGTCATGACATATTTATTCATATAAAGATCTTTGGTCAGAATTTTATTTAAATTTATATTTCAAAATAAGAGATATTATAATTTACTTGAAACACAAACCTTTATCTTTAATTTATTTGTCAAACTAATGATACAACTAATGTATGGAAATGACGATACTATTAATAAAAAACCGGATGCGAATATCAATAATTATGATTTACAGTTAGCATGTAATCCTTTACGACCAATAGAACAAATTGCAGACTCCGTGCTATCGACTAAGTATAGTGTTATTAGCCCTTATACAGGTCCAAGCCCTCCACAGGCTGTTGAGCCTCGTATTATTTTTATAAAGGCGGATCTATACATGCTGGAGACACCGAGTGCCTCCCTCCGATTCGTAAAACACCTAGTAGTGTGGACGATTTCCCCCATCCCGATTTTTCGGTATTCGGAATTCCCATCTCGAGTCGGTCTTTTTCACGCTTCAAAGTACCCGAATACTCGCCTCCCTGCCACCCGATCAACACATTACTCGTTAACTCCGGGAATGTGGCCCCTCCTCATCAGAACAGCCTATCTGGAAGGTCAAGGTGTGAGGCATTAAATTGAGCTTATAGTCCAGGAGATAGCGTGCAAAAAAGTGTCTGACTAACATCAATCTAGAATTTTGTGTCATTGTCCACCATAATTGGCGAGACATGGACGCTCTCCTCCGGTTTTTAGGGTCCGTAGGCAAAACCAAGGACCCTTATATTTTCCTGCGTGTGTCTGTCCGTCCGTCCGGTCGCCTGCTCTCACGGCTACACCTTTCGTCCGATCACTTTGAAATTTGGCATGTATGTGTCTTGTACCTACCCACATATTGTAAAAATATAGCGACTTAAAAAAAATATTTTCCAAAACAATTAGGGTAAAAAAACTTAAGGGTTAATTTTTTTTCGACACCGTGAGGGGTATCATATCAAAGGGTACGTCGAGCTGATTACAAAAATATATAATTCTTTGGTTATAAGTTTGATAGAGCGAGTGTAGGCAAGTTTTAAGTGGGTGTGAAACGTGCCCCCCCCCCCTCTATCTCGCTATGTGAACTGCAAAAAATCTGAAAAAAAAACCTGATCATTCTTCAACCAAAAGTAAAGATACCACTTTTTGGAAATTTCGAAAAAATATTCTTTTATTTTTTATTGAAAAAATACGTTTTTTATAACTATGGTCTTTTTAATGTATTTATATGGTTCTAGTCCGGTTCAGAGGCAAAAAAATACTTTATCAGAAGTTTGTTTATGTGTTTTGAGAATATCAGACCCATAGGATAGTTCAAAGTAAGCTTTTTAGCATTTTAAAAAACACCTTCAATAGGGTACTACTTAAACTATACAGTGTGGCCTACGGACCCTCGCTGTGTGCTGACTACCTGTTGACCTGTTTATTTTTAAATGCCTATTGCCAAGCTATGTCCCGCAGACGAACTTAAACTTAGCTGACCTCATATTCTTAAAAGGACTAAAAGATTAATTAGTACACAAAATTCTAGCTTGGATGTTATTCAGACTTTGTTGCACGCTATCTCCTGGGCTATTATAAATTAAAGGACAATTTTAATTGGAACGAATTCATTACCGTTTAAATTATTAAATAAAATAGTACGATAACCCTACTATATCTTTCAAAAACAATATTCGGTTTTACGACATGAACGCCGTGTTCCTATTCTCCTTATAAAATAATAATAATTTCCAACATGTAGATTTCGTAATTATAAATAAAATAACTGTTAAAGACAAGTCGATTGAAAAAACATTTCGTGCAAACCGGAATAAAATTCCCAATGTTGGGTTTGGATAAATAATACGGTGAGGTCACTTGTATTCAAAACCACGATCTTGATGTCCGAAGTCGCACGCTCTACCTCCGAGCTAGGAGTGTTAATTATTTCTATCTACGGAGTCCTAGTTACGAAGAGTGTAGTTTAGTTGACGCTTCAAGCCACAGTTAAATAACTTGTAATAAATTATAACATTTCATTTTGAAATGATAAATGTAATTTGTCAATAACTGTGCGAATTGTTATTCAATTTACAAGACATTTTTTTGCTTTCGATTCGCCTGTGCAAGTTTTTTAAACAAATATGAAAAACTAACAGTTCCCGATGAGATTTTTACATTGAAAGAAGAACAAAAATTCTAATTATAAATTTTCACAGTCAAATAACTTTTGAATACGATTGTGTAGAAAAAAAAAATAATAATAAAAAATAGAAGGACTCCTGCAGACTGCAGATGCATTGTGATAATTCTAAAGAACGATAATTTGTGGAACCACCATAACTTAAAAACCATTTATCTGATTTGGATGACATTTAGATGGTAGGCCATAATTAGACCTCGGATGGTCCAATATTAATTTTATCCGTGTGCACATAATATTGAAATAAATATAAGTGTAAATCGAAACAACACACTTTTAATGTGATGCGAGAAAGCAAACACAATTTGACAGATTATTTTATAATAAAATCTAAATTAATTTAAATAAAACCTTAATAAATTTTAATAAAGAAAACAGCTACATAATAAAATAACGTAAATGTCTTAACTTTTTAAAACAAAAGGTGTAAGAACAAGAGAAAGGAGTGGATAAACGAGCCAAATATATTAGGTGTGACATGTTTATAGAGGGCGATGGTGCACCCTGGTGGGGCGTGGCCGAATTACTGTGAGGTTACCGGGCGCCCTCTATCCTCTGTGAAATAAGCTCTGTTAAGAGTCAAGGGATCGAACCTATTTTTCTCAATATAAGACATAAAATATATGTAAAGAAAAACAGCCCTCGTTTTTCCTCTTTAACACGTGCTAAACTTCCTACGAAGGACATTTCAAACAATAAAATACAACTAGTGAACCAATACCTTGACTTCTAGAATGTAAACTGTTGACATTGTAAATTTTTATTGGTTAAAATTAGTTCACTATTAACGGAGGCAAAATATAAGTACGGTAAAATCTTTTTTTACCTACTGAAATAGGAGAAACCTAATTTAGGAGGATTCTCAGTTTTAACCAATTATTTGTTTATTACAAACTCCCAATTCAAAACATTCTCTATCTTCTAGAAATTTGTCGGCTTGGTTATTTTCCTTTAAGCCAACGCCAACTATGCCGATTCCATTCTTTTGTCGGTTATCTTCTTCCTTTAGATATCAAAATGAAATGGTAATATTTTTCAAGTTAGCTTTCAAGAACTCAATGCTAGCTTTCTAGAATCTTAAGTAAAATATTAATCTTATTTGTTAGTAGCTGATGGCTTCTATCTTAGTCGATTTCGTTTAGTCTCATATGCACTATTCTCATATATATCTTTCGAACCGCAATCTTCAAAACCTTAATTAAAATATTTATAAATTATTCCCGTTATTGTACTCCCCGTCAAAATTATTGCAATGCCTTACCATTTTGTAGGTGTTACGATACATTTGACCGCAACAAGTACAAGTACTTACGTGTAAGAAGAAAAAATGTTTTATTCATTACTCGTGCGTATGTGTAAAAAAAGATGATAATGTGTGAAATGAGTGGGTAATATAGAAGTTATACACAAACTACTTACTTTATTAATGAATAATTAAATGTACTACAATATTATTTTTGGGCTAATATCTAGAAATATTTCTCTACTCTAATTAATTTTGACAGGTTTTTCGTATTTCTCTATGGTTATTACCATTATTTCCTAAAATATTTATTTTTCCCCCTTTTTGCTTCCTAGCTTACCGAAGGTAACGGAAGCATTGTAATCGTTCTGAAAAGAAAAAGAATGTTTTTGTCTCTGATTTCAAAATTCCCTGGTCAGAAATTCGTTTTAGACATGAGGGAACATTTTTGGCATCATGTCTGCGTGTTGGTCTGTCCGCCACAATTTTAGCAAACCAACTTTTCTCAAAAACTGAAATTCTAATTTTAATGAAAGTTTAAATGGTATAGGTCATAATTTGCTCATTGTTGTTCCCACATTAATTGCAACCTTCTGTGCTCATTAGTTTCTCTTCCACATGTGCTCTTTTTTTGTCGAATATATCTTAAATATCCGATATTTAAGAAATTTGAATGGTTTGTCGAAAGTAGCTCACAGATGTTCCTATATTAATTTAAACTATCTGCGTGCACATTAGATACAGCTAAATTGGTGCTTGGATGGTTAGTCTTAACCCATTGTTGGTCCCACAAATAGGTTGCAACGTTCTGCGCACATTTATTTGCACCTCCATGTTTAAAATTACACCTCCGATTTTAATGAAATTTGGATGGTTTGTCGATAGTTGTAGCTGTCCTAAATAATAAATAATAGATGTAGCATAGATTGTCCTAAATAATTTCAACCGTCTGCGCACTTAAATATTGCTAAATTGATTAATTTATTCGTGTAAAAATCAAAACAATTTTGACATATATAAAAAGATGGGAGATTAAATAAATTATAGTTCATATTTTACGATTTTGGTAGTATTCATACTACGGAAAGATTAAGTTTTAATTTAAATAAAAAAAAATTTATAATTATTATTAACTACGGGAAACAGACAGAGAAAAATACACTCCAGCGCTGAAATTTGAACCACAGGCCTCTATATTTCCGGTATAGCGCTCTACCAACTAAGCTACGCAGGAGAATGATTTCCTCTGACGTTAATGATACCTTGTCCCGAATTTAAGCTTTCAATTTTCTACAAATCTTAGAAGTCAACATTAATGAAGAGAGAAAATATATAATATATATAGAGGCCTGTGGTTCAAATCCCAGCGCTGGAGTGTATTTTTCTCTGTCTGTTTCCCGTAGTTAATAATAATTATAATTTGATTTAAATTAAAACTTAATCTTTCCGTAGTATGAATACTACCAAAATCGTAAAATATGAATTTATAATTGATTGTACTAGGTACAGGTACTAATTGGGTACTTTATAATTATAAGCGTTATTTCTCGGTCTAGTTCTATGTCATTAATGTTGACTTCTAAGATTTGTAGAAAATTGAAAGCTTAAATTCGGGACAAGGTATCATTAACGTCAGAGGAAATCATTCTCCTGCGTAGCTTAGTTGGTAGAGCGCTATACCGGAAATATAGAGGCCTGTGGTTCAAATCCCAGCGCTGGAGTGTATTTTTCTCTGTCTGTTTCCTGTAGTTAATAATAATTATAATTTGATATAAATTATAGTATAATAATGGGTTGCAGAAGCAAAACAAAAGTAAAGTACCTGATAGGGCACGAGGAAGCTATGTGCCTCACTAACTTGGCAAACTATTTTAGTATTTTAGTATAAAGACCTTTTCATTTGTATTTGATATCTCATTACATAATGCCAGAGGTGAAACGTATTTTACACTGATAATCACATCCAGTAAATTAGTAAATTGGCCGACCCCATTTGTATAATAATCTAATGGTATATTGATCGGAACGGAAAAACACCTTTTTATTCAAAATTTAATTAAGATAAAATAAACGTTAATGACACCAAAAAAAAAAAAAAACACTTTGAAATGAATAGTTGTACAGGGGTGTGTACCCAGTGTCTTCTATAAGAATTCATAAATAATACGAATTTAAATTTAGTAATAGTGGGCGCTAGTGGGGACTAGGCCGGCAGCATCTCATATCTAGAATGGCAGGTGGATGCAGGTCACAGACACTTCATCAATGATACACATCTTCTTGGCTTTAAATTTTTTTATTTCAATGAATCCCTGTGTTTGTGTGTGTGCTGAATTATTTGATGTAAAATAGTTTATTATTTTTTTTTTTTACATTTATTTTAATGAACAAAAATAACGTTCTTTGGAATAGTGTAAGTGAAAATTATTTGTTTTATTAATATTTATTTTTAAAAAATCTGTAATTGGTCAAATTAGATTTGACGTAATAAAATTCTAAATCTGTCGTGTCATAAAAAAAAGAACAGACATTTATTTTTAGAGTTTTATCTCCATTTTTGAATTGAAAATGTTAATTAATTATAAATAAATGTATATATTTTAAGGTTTCACTTCTATTTGAGTATTGCCTTTGAAATTATTACAACGTTAATGAAAATATATTTTATTTTCTATTTAAAATTTCCATTTAATACTGAAGTTCCTACAACAGCATGTGGCCCTGTTAACATTTTTTCCCTCCTATGCATTAATTTTGCGTTTGCACTGAAAAATCATTCTTACTCCCGTGCTAATCAAATATTTAAGACAATTCTTATGTAGCAATTCTGTCTGACTTGCGCTGTAGGAAATATTTTATTCTATTTATATATATATAAATAGTATAAAATATTTACTACTAGAATAACCGCTAATTGGGAATTGAAACTATATATATATATATATAATATATATATATTTACTTGAACATATTGATAACAGCGAATAACACTATTATCCCAGTTCTAAATCAGATCATGATTTTGTTTTGAGGGTTTTTAAGAAGTGAAATCAGTTAAAAGGAATGGTTGTGCAATTATTCTGTTGCTTAAATAGACCTGTCTTCAATGCTGTTTATTTTTCAAATCCGACTTGAAATTTACCAGGCATGATTATTTTCTGGTTTGTTCATCTGTGCTACCAAGAAAACAAAAAATACATTATTCTATCACAAAACAAAGATTTCATAATATTATTGTAGGCCAAGCGATTAAATGAAACGTCACATGCTTTTTACAGGATAGAATCAAGAATATGTTTTGTACCATCCTTTCTATTATTAAAGAGAAAATACCCTTTTGAATCTCAGTTTGAAGGCTATTTATTTACGTGTAAAAATGTCTCTATTTTATTATTAGGCACGATATGAATTTAATCTCACAAAGGTCTTAAGTGTGCGCATACAAATATTAAAAACCTTACTATTCTTAATCTGTACTTATAAGCTTTCATATAATATGAGTAAAAATAACAAACTAAAGTATTTGCAATCAAATTAGTTCAGAATTAATTATTTTTAAAGAAAGACTCTTAACAAGTAGTAGTCGTAGTAGTAAGGTCCTAGTACTAGTAGTAGACGGATCGGACAAACCACTTGTTCGAACCTAACAATTCGGCCAACACTTAGGCCCTTTTTACTATACCCGTGGTAGAGAGTTCCAGCCACTTCACACATCATACCTTGTACACAGTGCCGTAACTATGGGCCCGCACGGGCCCGCATTGTGGGGGGCCCCCACCGCTAGGGGGCCCCCAAATCAGCGATGAGGGGGGGCCCCAGTTCTAAACGCAAGAGGTTTTTTTTTTTGCTCATCAATTTTGTTGTTTGGCGAGAGGCCCCAAAACATTCTTGCGGGGGGGCCCCTAATGCCCTAGCTACGCCACTGCTTGTACATTGTACCGCCGAAGCGAGTATGACGTGATCAATAGTGAGCCATATAAATTAGAGCGTCACGGCGAGGAATCGAACCCCATCTCGTACCCCTCATAATTCAGTGATGGCCGAGCAGACGTGGTAAGTAATTGAACCCTCACGTCCACGCTGGCTCTCTTGACAAAGTAAACAGTATACAAATTTCGTTAAGAAAAAAAAATGGTTTTAAACAAAAAAAAAAATTTGTTTTGATGAAAAAAAAAATCAATAACCATGATAATTTTAAAAATGCTCAATGCGTGCTTTTAAAAAACTAATACTTTTATTTAATATAGTTCATATTCTACTCAATATTGTTCACACCACTGTGTGTGTGTGTGTGTGTGTGTGTGTGTGTGTGTGTGTGTGTGTGTGTGTGTGTGTGTGTGTATATATATATATATATATATATATATATATATATATATATATATATATGAAGATCACTCCAACAACACAAACTCGGGAAGCGGTCAATATAATCAATAAAAACTTCAGATTATCATAAAGCTAACGTTTCGGTGACTAGCAACATGCCACTATCATCAGAGCATCTATTAACATTCAAAAGAGGAGTTTTGTTTGGAGTGACCTTCATATATATCTACGGTCGAGTTAAGTGTGTGGATAATATATATATATATATATATATATATATATATATATATATATATATATATATATATATATATATATATATATATATTCTCTCTAGATTTCACCTTAGAGCTTAATCGTCATGAAAATGGAAAGGGAAAATGCAAAGTATTAGGCCAATCTGGCTTACTAATAAGTGTTGAATTAATTTATTTAGATTCATAAGTTAAACTGACTGACTGCCTGCGATGTGGTTCTAAAATGTAACAACTTTCACATTACTCAACACGTAACAACATTTTTAAAAACATAATATTGTTTGTAAACATTTATTTAACTATGGTTAGCAAATAAATTAGTTAGTTTTTTTTTTGTAAATATCTATTGTTAAAGCTTTGACATTTTTTTTTTTTCGAAGAAAAACACGGAAAAGGGTATAGAAGTGCCATTTTTATTTTTTCGAAGAAAAACATGCATAAGGATTTAGAAGCCGCTATTCTATTTCTCCTATATAGGTAAACAACGTTGCCATTAGTAAAGACCATATTTACTTTAGGACAAAGTAAAATCAAATCAATATTTTCTAAGTGAAGGCCTTGGATTTATTCTCAGTAAACAATCCTTGTTCTCTATTTAGACTGGATTATAATTTCAACTTGAAATGTGTTAAAGTCAATTATTCCCGGGGTCATTCTTTTTTATTAAAGCTAAAACCTTTTCACTACGATGTTTTGACATTTCCTTTCAAATGTCGTCCAAATAACAAATTGGATAATTATTTATCCTGATTAAGAATTGATTTAAAATAATAAATTGGTTGAATTGATTTAATTGTCTGAACTTCTATTTTTGTGGATTATCTCGATATAAACAAATTCTTCATTACTAGATTACCAGTAGCAAGATTCGAATAATTGACGGTTTCTCAGTTTTTACTTATCGCATTTGGACGGGGAAAAAAAAAAAAAATAAATAAATAAAAAAAACATTCACTGCATGCTCGGATTTTATTTTCACCCAATGTTTTAAAGGAAACGTTCCATTAAAAAAAGGCTTGGCAAATCGAAATGTGGACTTTTATATTATCAAAAAATGTGACATTGTTATATTTTTGAAAATTGTTAATAAAAAATCTATATTTTAAACTATACTGGACACGTAAATCCAATATTTTCCAAAATTACCAACTACTTGTGGGGTTAATACTTTTATTGCCGGTGTTTTAAAAAGTCATGAGAAATCGCTACCCTCTAAAAAATATATCCCACTTTTGTTTGAACGCACGTAAAGAAAGAAAAGCTCTAAAACACCGAAATGTTTTAAATATTTACCTTTAAGCTCACACGAGTGTATAGTGTAATTTTGAACCCACACCTAAAATAACTCTGGTGATGAGATTGGAACGAACCAAAAAAGATCGACATTCATCTCTAAAATAAATAAATAAAAGACCAAGCGTGTTTTCAAGAGTATTTAACGAGTCTTTGAGTCGTGTGCTTGTGTTTTTAGTTTAGTATTACATACGGATCGAGTTGAGCTTTCAATATAGAAATTTGAACGGATAAATCCTCTTCTTTTACTAGAAATTTTGTTTGTTTATTTTGTTTATTAAGGCATACCATTGCGTCAAACTAACAGATTTTTTCACTTTCAACTTTTACAACACCATTGACATTGACTGACTACAAAATAGGTTCCTGCGAACTTATTCACTAATCACGTGCGAACTTATTCACTAATACACGTGCGAACTTATTCACTATATTTCAGAATTCATTTATTCGCTATATTCACGTAATCACTATATTTCAGTTTGTATAATGAAATGAAACTACATTAGAAATTGAGGCAGGCTTCTGTTTGCCATTCCATGATATGCTGGAGTCTGTTGCTAACAGAATGTATCCGCTAAAGCTAGACTAGGATTAATTTAGTTAATTTAGGTATTTGTGCATTTGAATGTTCTTCAGATTATGTTAACTTTATAAGGGGACTTAAGTGCAATTGTGTTTAGTTAAATTAAGATTAAAGATCTTCTATATTAGAAGCATTATAACGTAGAGAGTGAGCCTGTTTCCTAAACAAAGACTAGAGATTCTTCTACTAGAACTGGAAAACACAGTGTTTGAATAGTTGGGCATGTGGCTAATTGCAGTTGTAAAGCCGGGGTTGCGGAGAGGGTACGAGGCAACTCCGGGTGTAGAGATAGAGCACGGAGCTCAGTGTAGCCAACCGAAGCTTCTTTATCTAATTATTGGCTTATCCGAGAAGCGAGAAGGAAGGAAGCGGTTAGCCGTGGTTAGCTTCCTTCTTATCGAGCTGGTAACATTGCAGACCATTCAATCTTACCTAGCAGTTAATATCTTGGAGAGCTACAATAAGTCAATACTGTTAGAGTAAAACGCAAACCTTTAAGACCGGAGACTAATAGAATATTAGCCCTTACTCTTCTTTAACAGATAACCGACCCTCCCTTTTCTATCTTTGTTCTTTCTGATCAGACATCACTTGAAACTTAAGACATCCTGTGATTAAACTAACCTTTTCTTTTATTATCTGATTGAGCCACGAACAAAAACTATTAATTAACCCTGTAACATTGAAAATGTTCCCACAAGTAGTAAGGAAATATCGCTCTTCGCTTGAAAACCTCAAACCTGTTTTGCTGTTCCATCTACGAAAGTCCTAGTATCACATTCCCTTCGGGCGTTCTGTAACGTAGGCTTCTGTGAATTTTTTTTTTTTTGTACATTTTTGTCACTGTCATACATCATAACTCACTTGGGAATTATTCCTGCAATGAAACGTTAGCATACACACGATCTCAGGTGCTGTATCACCCAAAAAATCAGACTTTTATTTTTGATGTTAGCCGTAAATTTTAGCTACACCATAAATTATGCACTATAATTGTAAGAGTAGAGTGCGGCTATAACCCAAAACCCGATGGTATAGGGTGTTGTCTGAATACAAAATATTATATTATGTATGATTATTGGAAATCTGACATTTTTATATTACAAGTTATACACATACTACAGTATGCATTGTGATTGTGTTAAATTGTATAAAAGAATTTCATCAAATCTAACTATAATTATTAAAAAATTGTTAACATCTGTTAATTGATTAGCTACGGTAATCGAAACTTTGGTCTAATCTAAAATAAATATTGGTTCCTATGATTTATATTAAAAAAACTTTGAATCAAAATTCTAAACGACCAATGTCATCGATGCTAATATGTATATGTAATATATTACATATTTTCCCCAGAAATATCTTCTAATACTCAAAAACTCTATAAGAAGCTTTTTCTAGTATGAAATCGTTTTGAAATTTCTAACCAACCATTGTTCAAGTATCATTCAGAGTCTAGTTCCTTGGTCCAATTGGAACCAATTGATTGGAGGTTCTCTAATTTTCCTTTCTGTTCAGGCTAATTAAATATCAACTAGACTAATTACAAAGAGTAGAGATGTAATTATTCCTTTGTGCTTTATTTACAAATGAAACAATGCAAATTGAACTTCTGACTGTTATTTTCCCGTGTTAAAATTTAAATGTTTTTAGGGCAATAGCACACTTTAGTGTAACGCATTAATTACTACAAACTGAACAATGAAATATGAAAAAAAAAAAAAAAAAAAAATTGAATTTTCCACTTGTAGAAAAATTTACTAATAATAACAAAATCTTAACATTAAAATTATTTACTGCTAATTTTCTTGGCACTCTATGGTTTTTTTTCGGATTGGTTTTCTTTTTCCACATTTTCCTAATAATTTATTGCCTAAGGTTGGTTGTTGCTAGTCTCAAACTGAATGTTCTTCCTTCGGATTCCACATTTTTGCTTCCTCTGTACTGTAGTATATTTTAAAGAGGTAGTGCAATGAATTGTTATTGGCGCCAAAAGTCTATTTTGAGATAACAGTTGATGCTTGACGTACATAACAGAAGAATTAAAGAAAAAAAGTTATCATTGCATTCCTAATTCAAGTTACATCTAGAGCCTTTCGTCGCCGCAGCAACTCCTCATTGCATCCCAACGTGTATTAGGCCTGCTTCTTCCTGTCTTTTCGTCTCTCGGGTACTACTTACTCATGTATGATGATGATGATCATAATATTCCGTCGTTCCTTCTAGAGATAGATGCTCGACCCAACTCTATTTCCTTTAGAAATTTAAAGAAGAAAAAAAATTGTGCCCATCCCATCCCAACTAAAATTATTTGCAAGGGTCCGGAGACAAAACCGAGGACCCTTATAATTTCCTGTGTTTGTCTGTCTGTCGGCAGGTCGTTAACCCGCCAACGCACCTATATCTCCTATATAAATATTCAATTCAAAAATTTGAAACTTAGCTGTTATTTCATGTGTAACAAGTCAAACCCAGGAGAAATATTAAATCCTTCAGTTTTGAAATGACTGAAGTCTATTTTGAGTTACACTATTCTGTAATTATGCTAGAGTTTTACAATAGAACCTTTTGAATGAAGAGGAAGATGTAAAATGTGTCGTTCATAAAACCGCTTTGCAATATATTCGATAGAAGCGATTCAATTTTTTGGATAACTGATGTGAATAAAGAAAACTATTTTAGCGAAAGAACCTGTAATGTGAGGTATTATATTAAAACCCTTCTTTTTTTTAGGGAATATCAGTTTTTACAAAATAAAATTCAGTCTAAATGCGTTATTAACTAAAAACCACTTTATTAAACCCTAAATTAATAAAGTTATGACATATTTTATTATTATTATTATTATTATTTTAAAATTGCTTTTGTAGACAAGTAACACATATTATGACTATGACACTATAAGTACATTGTGTTAGTGACATTGTAGCGTATAGTTTGTTTGTCATCACACACCCACAAACTCGAAATTATTTAAAACTAGAAGTTCCTATTCATAGTCAGAACTGGCCTGTCATATTTGAGCATAATTTGATCAAGTAAATTACAACTTTATTAATTTAGGGTTTAATAAAGTGGTTTTTAGTTAATAACGCATTTAGACTGAATTTTATTTTGTAAAAACTGATATTCCCTAAAAAAAAGAAGGGTTTTAATATAATACCTCACATTACAGGTTCTTTCGCTAAAATAGTTTTCTTTATTCACATCAGTTATCCAAAAAATTGAATCGCTTCTATCGAATATATTGCAAAGCGGTTTTATGAACGACACATTTTACATCTTCCTCTTCATTCAAAAGGTTCTATTGTAAAACTCTAGCATAATTACATAATAGTGTAACTCAAAATAGACTTCAGTCATTTCAAAACTGAAGGATTTAATATTTCTCCTGGGTTTGACTTGTTACACATGAAATAACAGCTAAGTTTCAAATTTTTGAATTGAATATTTATATAGAAGATATAGGTGCGTTGGCGGGTTAACGACCTACCGACAGACAGACAAACACAGGAAATTATAAGGGTCCTCGGTTTTGTCTCCGGACCCTTGCAAATAATTTTAGTTGGGATGGGATGGGCACAATTTTTTTTCTTCTTTAAATAAAACTGGAACTAATAGCCAGGAGATAGCGTGCAAAAAATGTCTAAATAACAGCAAGCTAGTTTGTCCCTTGATAGGTTAGTTATTCAAATATTACTCCAAATCAAAGTAGGCACCTATCAAATGACAAGATAACATCAACTTTATTTCCGGTCTATTAACTAATTTTGTACTCGGGATCATTGTCCACTATAATGGGCGGGACATGGCCGGTCTCAAACGGTTTTTTTTGTGACACACAATTGTGAGAGGCTTGCGTGGCACATCCCTTGGTGTCTCTCACAAATTGTGTAGCCTATTGCAGTGTGCAAACACGGTATTACATTGCTCTTGTGTTTTGCCAGCCAAGCAAGTATGGCGGTATGAGAGCACGCTCGTCTCTGATAAGCCCTCTATCTGCTGATCTTCTTGATCTGGTATAGGTCCACAGTTGGGTGGGCATCGTCGGGCCCCTGATGAGTCGGACGAGACGAAACGATGCAGGACATAGCGTAATGCCGAGCCAACATCTTTGTGACGTAATGTCTGATGTTGGAACAGTTCCTATGTATCACGCTTGTGTGTCACGCTTGCGTGGCACATCTCTTGGTGTCTCTAACAAATTATATATATATATATATATATATATATATATATATATATATATATATATATATATATATAATATATATATATATATATATATTTGATATATTTTTAAATTTTGTTTTAACCTCGCTTCTCTTCTTGCCCTTAAAACAAAATAGATATATCGTTAGAGAGAGGTCGTTCAAAACATTCTTTTTTTTAAGTTACATGTTAAAATAGTTTATGTTCCTTCTAGTATTTACGAGTCAGTCTTTATTCTTTTTTTTTTATTTTTACTTAAAATACTGTTTCATTCTTTATGTGGTTGGTACAAGTACGGCTTGTATTGTTTTTCGTTTTTTAAGTATTGCGGTTGTTGGGCTTTGGTATCATAGTTTTTTCCCCTAGTCTAATGTGATTTTATGCTAGCTTTTTACGACTCCTTGGTCCAAAATGGGTTTTTTCCCCTTTTGGAGTGATATAAGTGTTATATATGTATTATCCTTCCAGTGTAATAAAGAGACAGTATTTTTTCCCTCCTTTGCTAAAGTTGGTAGTATTTCTGCGGTAGGATTGTAAGGGGGACCGGAAGCCATGTGCTAGGGGGTGGGTAATAGAAGAGTAGTTAGTCTGAAGTTTAGAAGGGAGGTGGTAGCGACCCACTTCCGGCAGGCAACACTGTTGAAGGGATCGATTTGAGAGAACCTCTTGTGACAAAGTCTGCCCTGTTCTCTCACCTCTTATCTCGCTTCTTCATCTCAAAGCGTAGAATTCTTCACTTTCACTTCCTCATTGTACGAAATGTGGAACATGTTAATTATAATACAGTATAACTTTTTAAATTAACACACTTTTAAAAGAACTTTATAAAAAAAAAAAAATGCTGTTCAAATTTAATTCCACTACTTAAAGAGTTAACTAGTCAAGGTTTCTTACAACGACTATTCATTAATAAGTTTGAATTTATTTCAACATTTTTAAAATAACAAACACTTAAGTGTTATTCTTCACTTTAAAGACTTGTATTAACTTATTTTCGCTCAGCAGAAAGAAATTTCCCTCACGCAAAACAATGTGGCACTCTTAAATATCGTTCCATGAAGTTAAAATGTAACAGGAGGTACATTCACAACTTGTATTCATTGGATAGAAGTTCTAAATTTTATATAAAATGATATCAGAGCTCCAAGTGGACTAAATGGTAATCAAAATGGATTACTGTTTTATAATTCCACACCTTAAGCTATTGTTAACCTGTATCAATTAGACAAATGTTTACTGATTTTCTACACTATATGGAAAAACATTGAAATGTCGAATTGTGGATTCAATACCCAAAAACATATCTATAACTCAATGTTTTTCCATAACATAGAGAAAATTAGTATTTTTCCCCCTCTTTTCTTGTAATCCCTATTTGATATTTTTCGGTTTGGCCGTTTAGGGTATAATAATTAAAATAATCGTCTAGATCTGAAATTGGCTATATTTCGAATAATTGTAGGTATGCAAAGTAGAAATAAATTTATAATATTTTTTAAACGTCCATTACCACACAACGTTAGGTTATTAATCGTTATATGCGGAGGATCGATATTTTTGCACCAGATACATCTGAGTCTGTACCTTGTACCTTAGATTCAGACGAGTTGCAAGTACACTAGCAACTTCATTATTTATTCTCTACTTTTGTTTTCATGGATTTACCTTAATGGTTCTTTTGGATTGTTATACTTTTTTACTTTCTTTCATGTTTTAGTTTTTTGTTTTTTACTTATTTTTTTCTCAATATTTTCCCGTTGAATAAACTTTATTACGAAAAAGTTTTTTATTGGAGCTTTGTCTGAAGTTGGGAGGCAAAGTTAATCCTTGACTGAGTCTTCTATGTCAGGGTTGCCACGGTGGTTTTGAACTTTGAGAAAATCTTATTTTACCCCCAAAAAAGTCCACTGCTGTAAGAAGGCGCAATTTCTTTTAAACAATTCTATATCTTCTTTTTACTTCCTTACATAAATATTTAAACAATGACTGCTTTTGTTAGTGCTTAATTATCACAATTTACCATCTTCCTGACTACTAATGAAAAATGTATAATACTTTCTTCCACGATTATAAATGAAATAATCAATCGGTGTTCGTCATTGAAATTCTAAAACTTCACTCATAGTGTACATAAATCGATAAATATTTCAAATTCGGATTATCCTTATATTTTGATAGTAAGGTATCTAATACTCTAATAGTCATATTGTTAGGTATGAAATTAAATTTGGTGGAAAGTGGATTCCCGTTTATATGTTGAATTTTTAATTATTTCTATAATCATCGATCATTAAATAAAGCTATTCAGGGACGGATGAGGGCACCGGGAAGACGGGAGATTTCCCCAAGCGCCGCTAAGCCGATTATAAAAAAGAAAAATTGGTCCGACAATTCAAACAAGACTTTCTCATATCAATATGGTATTTCATCAGTGCGGTGCCAGTGATACAATAACTCAATTTTCACTTCTTACAAAATGTGTAAGCGACGTTTCATATAGCAATAGATGGATCATAAAGACAAAAAGTACCAAGAATCTTTATGCTATAATTGGTGCTTCTTCTGCCGCTTTTTCTGTATCAGTGAGGCACCGGAGCGCCTGTAGGAATGTGAAATTATAATATGTATTAAAAGAATAACAACACGACAATCAGACGGAAGAAGGTTATTCGTCAACAGACCCCAATTCTCTGGATCACTTTTGATTATTTTCCTCCTTTTTACTGAGAAATCAAGTGCAAGTATTCTAGCTTAGCAATTTCGCAGTTCTTTATATTGTTGGTATCGACTTAACATTTTTGGCACCTATTTTATTTTATCACCTATTCACCACTATTTTAATGGTTAGTTTTAGGTATCGCACTGTAAAATAAAATATGAAACAAATTGTGATATTTTTATATTTGACTAAAATTTTAATATTTAAACTTGGGGGGGGTTCTCATTAGATAATATGGCGCCTCATTAGATAAGCGGCGTAAACTAGCAAACTATCTAAAAGGATTTAAAAGCTTGTTAAAATAAATTGATAAAAAAGAAGAGATTTCGATTATAAGTTAAAATTTAAAAAGTTAAAACTTCAAATATCCTTCCTCTTTAGAAACTCAACTCATTGTTCCCCTCTTTACTGGACAAATTTATAACTATTCTTCTATTAATTGCTTTGAACAAGAAAGCTTCTCAGAATAGAATATAGACCGAGTTTGAGTAGGACCGGGAAGGAGGGGGGTTTACTGGGTCTGGGGGACCGAGATAACTTGAAGAAAATTCCATCCCCTTTATTTCACAGTCGGGGCCCCAAAGGGATAAAAGGACGTCAAGGGGGTAAAATATGTGGACCAATAAAGGGCCCCTACACCCCGCCCCTATCTAATTATTAAAGAGTTCTACTTCTCAGGAACCCATAAATTTTCATGGGGCTACCTCGACTCTTAACCTTACAAAAATCTAACACCTCCCTAAACCAAAAAAGGCTTTGAAAAAAAAAAAAACTTTGGTCTCTCCCTAAATCATTTTTAGAGCCTTTTTCTTCAAGAACATAAACTATTTTGTAAGATAAAAAAAAGCAAATAAAACAGCTGAGAGAAAAAAGGTGCATTTACACTGATAATAAATGACAGAGAGGGAAATAGCAAAATAAGGGAAACATTTAACATAAATTCTCTGGTTGGAGTAATAAAAATGATAATTAAGTGCATATTTTTAACATCTTTAAAGTTTTCATTCTTACTGATTCATTACTTTTTACTCTTTATGTATCAAATTTGTAATTAAACAGAAATTAGTGTATACGTAGTGATAATGGGAGACAAGTTTAATAGCAAAAGTTATTTGTATTTCCTAGTCACTTTCATTAAAATTGTAATTTACTTTTAATTATGGCTAAAGATTTTACTAACTAAGAGTAATTACTTTTTTAATTTATGAATGTATTGTTTTTAATTGATAATAATACAAATTTACCCTTGGATAAATAAATACGTATTATCTAACCCTTTTTATATTTTAAAGTTATTCCTCTTTATGCAAGAACCATGAATGTCCAAATTCTTATTCTGGGTTTATTAGCTAGTTAGCCTTCTCCTTTATAAGGCAATAATTCGACCATTAAACCTAATACCGTGTTGCTAGTAGCAACTCGAATGTGTTATTTTTGATGTGTAGCAACTTACTCATCAAAAACATTTAGTAGTAATGGAACATTTGAATTAGGTGGTATTTATGGATCTAGCATAAGGGGACCAAATATATTCTTTGAATGACATTTGACATTTACTACTAAAAGGTATTTAAACATAAAATGTTCCACAAATAAAAAAAATTGTTACTGACCAAAGATGTTTTTAAAGCTAACTAAGGTCTAAACTCCGGCTGTGAGTTCGAATCCCAGCGGGGTAAGACATGTTTCACACTGGTTATCTCATCGATTAGATGAGTAAAGTGGCCGGATAACCCCCGTCCTGTAATAACCCTGACAGTTGATCTGGACTAAAACCCAAAAGAAAGAAAAAAAAAGAAGCTAACTTAGCTAACTTCAATAGACGTGGAGAAGAAATTATATGACCGAGAGTGCAAATAAAAAGGGTTAGGCCAGAGCCAGAGTGCATGCTCTTTGCAAACCAACAGGCTCGCTAATTAAAATGTTTGGGTACTTCTAGGCCACCTAGAGACTCGCAGTTTTTTTGCGTTTGCTCGGAAATTAGCCCAAACCGACTGGAAAAATCCGATAAGTTAAAAAAAAAAAATGTTTACTCCCCTTATAAAATTAAAAATGGCGGACGCAACTTGATTGCCCAAATGAAACATCTGGAAATAAAACTGTTTTTGGCATTTCTGTAAATCTTTCAAGATGTGAAAATACGGTCTTCTTTGAAACGCATTTTTAATTAAAGAGTTCATCTCATCTGCAAGTAGTAGCCTGGTAGGTGTGTTTTTTAATGACGTATTAAGAATTAAAATTAAGAAGGTATCTAGTGTGGTTTAAAAGGAGTATCACGTGTCGCGGATATGACTCTGAGATTTGTCGTTTGGGGACACTATGTTAGGTTGGCTCCCACCTCGATCTCAGTATAAATAGAATCCCTCTGGGGTAGAACCAGTGAACCAGCCAGCATCAGCAGTCAGTAGCTTCTAGTCTGCCTTTAAGAACTCCTATATACAACTTCCTACCGTGTTCGATAACGTAAAAAGTACGCCCCAATATAACACGTGAAATATATAGAATCGTGTTTGCTCATATCATAATTATAATAGTATTTTCTTATGTTTAGTATTCGTCACATTAAATTTTGTAATTTATTCTAACATCACTCACATATAACTAGGCGTCACTGTTTAAAATTTATTTGAATTTTACCGCCAAAATTTCTGACATTTATTGATTTATCGGCTAATACAAACGATTTTGTTAATCTAATGGCTGATTATTGTATTGTCATTGGAAATACATACATAATCTGTGTAAGTTTCAGCTTTCTAAGTAGTCGGGAAGTGGGTTAAATATAGATTACAAGATTTGTCCCTGACAAACAGTGTAAGCATAAAAGGGGAATGAATTAATATAAAATTATAACTTGTTTTATAATTTCAGGATGAAATTAAGTAAAACTGTAATAAACGACTAAGACACTGTACTGGTTAAGATAAAGACTTATAGCCTTTGGTTTACTGCAGATTGTACGGGGCAGTTACTTTGAATTTATTCGAATGATAAAGAACACTTTGTCGCAGATTAGAGTTTATAATTCTATTATTAATTACTGTCTGAATCTTTAGAGGGCAGTGTTCATTAATAAATAGACTATGGGCTGATGTAAAAGTGTAAAGGTTATTAATTGTAAAATGTTATGTAGAGAGTAATAATTTTTATCTAAATAAATTTTTATGAAATAAATTGTACCATAACTATTTTGATCTTTATTACGTTAACGTAAATTTAGTTAAACGTTTAAACGTTGTAATGTATTCATTCCACCTTAATTCATTCATGTTGTTGTTAAATTTATAAGCCGAATATAATGGCCTCACCTTGACATCTGCCCGAACAAAGTTGTGGATTTATCTTTTTGTTGTGGTTTTTACTGTTGACTTATCCTTATCCTCGCTGTCCTACGATTAAATTAAATTAGCTGTCGATATCCACTTAGTCGCTGTTATTAAATTTAAGCTGACTTGATTTATATATATATATATATATATATATATATATATATATATATATATATATATATATATATATATATATCTTTATATATATATATATATCTTTAACTACCAAATAATTAATCTTTCTTTCTTACTAAAACAGTTTTGTCAAAACACTTTGCATGAAAGAGAAGGATATAATACTAAACTATGCCTTAAATAGGTTAAAGATAAGAGAGATAGTGGAGTTCATGAAAGATAATTCTATTTCTATAATGTGCTAAACAAGGAAAGAGAAGGGGTGGTGGCCGTGGAGTGTTCATTTCTCGTTTTATTTAATTTTTAGGGTTTCGTTGGTAAAAACAAAAAAAGAAAGATATAACATTTGTGAAGTGTTTTATTTTTCATGCCATTTTGTCAAAACCCCCCCAAAAAAAACTATATTTCTGCTGTCACTAAAAATATTTTAAAAAAACATGAAGAATATGCGGTCCGCTGCGCCATAGAAAAAATAAGAATAGCAATTTGATCTGATTTACTGGGAATCCAAAATGGTGGGTAAGGTAATTCCTGTCACGCAAAAAAAAAAAAAAAAAAAAAAAATGAGTGTAATTTTTAACGGAGGATTTTTTTTTTTTTTAAATATTGAGTGGGGTATCAAATGAAAGGCATTGAAGATTAGATTACAAAACTATATAACTCTTGTGGAAAGTGTTTATTTTTTTCCATTTTGTTAAAAAAACATAAACATTTTCCTAAGTCCCCCCCCCCCTCAAAAACTATATTTCTGCCGTTACTAAAAACATAAAGAAATGCAAAATGGATGGTCTGCTGGGCAATCTGAGTGGAAGTAGACTAGGATGTAATTATTTTAAAACCTAATGAAAATAAAAAATGAATGTAACCTAAAAAGTAGAATTACAAATACACATTTATCATGAATTTCCCATAATCCGAGTATATTAGTAATCCGAGTTAGTGCTGGTTCCATCCAACTTGGATTATCGAGATTCTAATTTATATATTGCAAACAAGAAGATTCGAATTAAAACACAAGGGTAACCTTCTTTTCCTCCAAATCGCGTTCAAAGGTTATTTGAATTTGAAAAGTTTATGTAAATTCGGATTAAATTCGCAAAGTTGTTGATGAAATAAATTCATCCAAAGTTGTTCTTTGAAATAAAATAATATCCTTTATCACAAATTATCTACAATATTCAATTTGGCTCGAAACGCCCACTATATCTCTAGCACCATTGAAGTGCATGCGACTTCGAATCGCAAGGTTATGGGTTCGAGTGCAAGTGGCTACACAAAAGTTTGTTTAAGAAAAAACACATAATAAAATTGGGATTTTTAATTCGATTTAAACGAATGTTTTTCATTCGGCTAGGCATTTTGTATCCGGAACATTTTTAGTCCCGTGTCAGTCTGTCTATCTGTCGTTCAATTTTTGCGAACCATTATATCTTAAAAACTACTGGTCCGATTTTAATGAAATTTGGATGGTAGGTTATAATTAGCCCATACAAGTTTCAACTTTCGCGCCCATTTCTTTTCTCTTCCATATGCGCACAAACATACATTTATTTACACCTATATCTTTAAAAGCACTCATCTGATTTTAAAGAAATTTGGTTGGTTTGTCGAAAGTTTATTATTACAACAGATTTCAACCGCATGCACACATTAAATATTGCTAAATTGATACTTATTCGTGTAATACAATTTTGATAGATTTAAAATAAAAGGAAGAAAAAATTAAATAAATGAACAAACGACTGATGGAAAAACATAGAATTTGTTATTAGACTAACTCTAGTTGCAAAAACATATAACATTAATAAAGTACGTTATTAGGATGTGAAGAAGCAGTGTGCCTCACTTATTGGTATACTATTTTTTTTAGTTTTCACTATGAAATTCAAACGACTGACGGAAAAGCATTCAATTTATTAGACGACCGGCCCCATTTAGCCTTTTTGAGCCGACTAGATTCTAAAAAATGTTAAGATTGCTCTGGACTATGATGAGACTCTGTGGTGGAACACGCTACTGTGGTCTACTGCCGCTATAAGGTATAACATTACTCCACACACTGGCCCCAGGGTTCAGCCGTCACGTTTCTTTATATACGAGCTCAGCATCGTCTATTGCATCTTACATGAACCTATCTTGTATTTCAACCTAAACCTTTCTTCCAGTATATTCTACACATTTATACATAGAATAAAATAAAATATATCTCTAACCCACCCAATTTTGTAAGGTCTTGGCTGCACCTGACCGACATAGAAAAATAAAATTCCTTTCTTTTTTAAAAAAATGATCACGATTTGAAAGAAATTAACTTAATAAGTGTATATCATGTTTTAATATACTCGCACACCAACTAGATAAGCGTACATCTCAAAAATTGAGCGACAGATAAACCGGCAGACTGACTGACCGATAGACAGACACGGAACCATAAATGTTCTCTGATGTCTGAATCAGATTTCTGTCTTGGAATTTTTGAAAATCGGAGAAATATTTTCTTTTCATATCATTACACATAAAATTACTTCATAAATACATTTATTACATCAGCTCCAGTTTCTCCTCGTCGTCCTTTGGCGATAGACGTGGCATACAACTTTTTTTAAACAACTACCTGTAATATCCTCGTGTTCACTCCACATTTCAGGTGGTACCAGTTGTAATCCTTTGAGTACCAATGATGAACAACTAGAACAATTTATAATTAAACTAGGTGTATTTTTACGTCCTTCTTTGTCTAATTTGCATGAAAATGTTAACTCCGATGACAATGTTGCCTTATAAGCTATATTAAATATTCGGATTTCTTATTCAGAGAGCTGAGTATTGTTAATACTCTTTGGCAAGCTCTTCGCAGGCTGTTGCACCTTGAATTATTAATTGAATATTTTATAGAAGAGAAATAGTATTTTACAGAATATTAGTATTATAGAATAAAAAAATAATAGGCAATATGCATATTTTGTCTGCTGGGCAATCAACGTTGCATTCAACTAAACAACGAACAATCTGAGATTTGACATTGCAATTTGAATTTTGATTACACAGAATATTTTCATATCTTCTTCGTAAAAACAAAGTTGGTCAGTAATTTGCTCAGAGCTTGCTTTTCAGCTTGATTTTCAACTATAGGAAATTTGATTTGGGGTATAGAAAGGAAATTGATTTCCCAAGAGAGGTGAAAGCTCTCATTAGTCAGGCAGCTTTAGCTTCTAGCTTATAGTGTCTAGCTCTGAACTACAGGATATTGAGCCAAAGATTTTAGAGGTTCTACCGCTAGCTCAACATAACTGCAGGTTAAACTTAAGGTGTAGGGTATAGGTTAGGTTTATTAAAGGCATCGAGTTTGATATCGAGTAATCACTCTGCCCTCACCCACTTTCACCCACACTACATCAATATAACCTTCATATACCTTCAAAACCACTATTTTCTTATAACCCATTTTCTTCTCTTTTTCAAAGATTTTTTTTTACCAATTTTTCCACAAAAACTCTCTTTAAATATAATAATAAAAATAAAAAAAGCTCTAACCACATAAAGGTATAACTAGAAGGGAACCAGGGAAAATATAAAATAAATTCCATCGTCTCTTTAATGTTTCGCATCGAAAATCGATTTGCTCATTTAGAACCTTTAGCTGAAAAATGGGTCTCCTTTCCAAAGGTACTATGTATAATGTATAATATATATATATATATATATATATATATATTACATTGACTATTAAATAGAATTGTTTAGCTGTATATTTATATATTTGTTGAAGCACAAAATTAAGAATTTTCACCACTGAAACATTATTGAACGCTAAAGCAATAACCTGGTTATTGCCCAACAATCAGGTAATTCTTTCAGTTAAAGTATTTTGGCAATTTACAAAAATTACTTTTTAAAGGGGGGTCTTAAAATATAATGATTCTGCTAAATGGAATCACCTGTTTTATACTATCGAATAAATCTGAGGTATATAGGTTGGTTAATGGTTGCATAACACTTCATTAATTTTGCATGTTCTTAATTAATTGTTGTAAATATTAAATATAAACTTGTGCCTCGTAATTGGTATTCGGTGTAAATAGGGAATTGACAACCATGGTATTTGCTTGACGCTACACTAACCATTACAACACCACACCCCACTACAGTTTTCAACCACTTCGCTCATTTCTGTAGACAATTTTTGTTCATATCAACTTACTTAGAGATGCAGTCTCGCCAAATCTAGAACGCATAGAGCCATAGTGAATGTTTTCGATTCCTTGCGTTTTTATGCCAAGCACTTAATTGGACGCTGTGTAAAATACTGATTGACATTCTTATGAAGATGAAGGCTGCATTTCTAGGTGGCTCTAGGTCTTGGCTTGCAGTCCAAAGCTTGCCTACATCGATGCAAAAATTCCTGCTTCTCATGGCCCCTGGACAACACCTCCCATCCAAGTGGACCGTGGTCGTCCTCGCTTCCTCCGACCACGAGGGGACCTCTCTATAACTCGGCGATGCCATTTCCCTTTTTCCATACGTCGGACATGCCCGTACCATTGCAGGGCCCTAGCTTCTATCCTCTCTATAACATTTATCTTCACATCCATGCTCTCTCTATCGTATATCCTTATTCCTCACTCTGTCCAGTGGCAAATCTCGACAGCTTCTTCTGAGGCCGTCCATCTCCACCTCCAAAATTATTCCTTTTTCCTCTCCTTTAGGATCCACGCTTTCGCTCCATAAGTCAAAATATTCTCCCCCATAATTCGCAGAATACTTCTTATGGTATCTATTCGTAAAGACCTACACCATAGAACTCCGGTTAACATGTTTATTGCTTTCCTCGCTTAAATAAGCCTTGCATCAATATCCATTTTGCTAGTTCCTTTATGATCTATGATGGATCCAAAATACTGCTATTATTGTAACCTGAC